>APFE030909131.1:0-50488 GCA_000404065.3 Pinus taeda | reverse complement strand
GACACACTATTGTCCTATCAAAAGCATATAAAACAATGGCATATTCGTGGGATTCATTTGTGGTAATTCATCATCATATTGCATCTTTTAACAAATGAAAAACAAATGGAAGCACATGTTTCCTATGTATTGGTGTCTAATCGTCACTTTCATTGATAGAAAGAACATCAAGATTCATTTTCCAGTGATATGATCATGTGATCTTGAAAAACAGTGCCTCTATCCTTGGATGAGATTTCAAAGATAAATGAATCACAATAGTGTACTCGTAAAAAAACATATGACATACCTTAACATGAGAAACTTGATTATCGTCAAGGACCAACACTTCTCTTAAATGTTCAATCGTGAGGCGATAATTCCATATGGGGATAACTTGAGAGATCTAAGCACTTAAGTTGAATAAGATTCCAAGTGTTTAAGTGGAGATGGTCAAACTGTAACAACTCTTCAAATGTAGATGTCGAAGTTGTGGATTCCCCATGAATGTGGAAGCATATTTAAACTTTTGTATCCACTGAGATTATCCAAAACTATGTGCTTATCTTGTTCATTGAATGTGTCATAACTAAGTCTGAGGCTCTTTTGTATATCTTGAGGAAGTAATTGGTCAAGCATATTCAATAGCTCTTTCTAGTAAGATATGTTATTTTTCCCGCATAGCGAAGCCCAAGCACTTTCAGAGCTAGTGGAAATCCATGGCAGGTCTTTAAAAACTCATCTATGACATCATTAAATCCTAGTGGTGGTTAATCAACGCTATTTACATCATATAATACTATGATAGTGTAACACTTGGACATGTGCCTCTCAAGTATACCCAAACCTTTGTCAGAACTTTGGATTTTGATATCTAACCCTTTAAGGTCCTTAATAAATTTCCTCTCTAAAGATTTTAAAGACATTTTGGCCACATCCTAAAACAAGGATATCGTTGTAAATTGATGTGTTAACACCTTGGCCTAGTCTTGCACCAGCCCTTGAAATACTAACCCTTTAGACTCTTGTACTCTTTGTTGGAGACCAGTTGGATGTGTTGCCACAAACACGAGTGGTTTTGAACATTTTTCACAACTTTTTGCACAAGGTCGAGTTAGCCACTGAAAATTCATTGAAAATAACACATAAATTGTCATATATCTACCTAAATCAATATATCTAAAACATGAAAAAGAGCATTTGTCCAAATCTAAAATTTTTGACTCTCCTGTTACCATTTCTCTTCAATCTTTTCTCTTCAATCTTGTGCATGGCTACAACGTACACTCTAAATAAATAAAAAGACATTTAGAAAATACTTAAATATATAATAGAACAATCTAAATAATAACTAATATATATAATAGGGGTTAGATATAACATGAAGATATGTATCATAAATTAAAACTCATCAGCTATAAATATATTTCTTTCTTTTACTGCAAATTTTACCCATTCCTATTCATTGTATATGCTATATATATTTCTTTTATATTAAATAATAATAAAATTAATATGTACTTCAATTTTTTGCTATTCATATTCATAGTCATATAGTGAACATTTCTCTTCAAACTACACATGGCAACCTGTACAATACATAGCAAGACCATTCAATGCCGACACTTGTTCAGAAAAAGCTCAGTTTGGACTTCATGGCATTGGGCCAGTCCAAGCTGAGTTCCACAGATTCCATTTGTCAACATTTATCTTCAAACTATACCCATGGCCACTTGCACAATGCCTAGAAAGGTCCTTCAATGCCGACCCTTGTTCAACAAAGCAGCTCAGATTGCGCTTCATGGCAACCAGCCGGCCCAATGTTGGGAAACTCTTGAGTTCCAGAGGCTTGACATGTGGATTCTCCAGAGGCAGTCGGTGGTTTTACCCGCGCACTCTCATGTCCGCCAGACAGTAATGCAAAGGCGATCACCGACGGGAGGATTTTTCTTTGTCAGTCCACCAGAGATCATCAGACTTTTTTTTCAGTGGAAAAACACTTTCTTTAATATTAGTAAAGAAAGTACAATTACATGATTCTCTCCGGTATATAATACCGAACTTAACAACAACAACCAAAAACCAAACAGAAAGTAAACGGTTGTGCTATCATCCACTGAAAGTTCATCCAATGTTCAGAAGAGAGCTTAGATACAAAAAGAAAGTAGAAATAAAGCAAATATCTTATGCCAGTCTTATCTAAGAGGTTGAAATAGTGCCGAGGTTAAATCTGATGTCTGGATTGTATATAGCATAATGTATGAATCAGGGGATGCTGAAATGCCTCTTTTGGAGAGTAAATTCAAGGATGCTGAAATGCTTTTTTCGAGAGTAAATTCAAGGATGCTGAAATGCTTTTTTCGAGAGTAAATCAGCTAGGAAGTTCTGATTAAAATTAATATTCTAAAATACACTAATCAGAATATGAATATGCTTCATCCAATAAATCAGAAAATAAAATTAGAAACATGACAATCGTTTTATCCCATCAATACATCTTTTAGAACTCAACAATATATAGATTGAAAATATTGAGCCAACTAACAGAGTTGGCGTTGTGAAATACAAGAACAAGGGTAACCCAGCCAGACTTGACAGACTCCACGTGAGGAGGAGCTCATGTAGGCAAAAATTCATCCATGTCCAATATCAAAATATAATCGTTGTACTTTCCACCCTAACTAGCAGACTTGGCGTTGTGAAATACAGGAACAAGGGTAGCTTAGCCGGACTTGACAGGCTCCACGTGAGGAGGAGCTCATGTAGGCATAATTCATCCATGTCAAATATCAAAATATAATCGTTGTACTTTCCACGTGGTAAAAAATAGTCACGTGGTAAAAAATAGTTTGACAAAGGAAGACGAAAACGAACTTCTCTCATTGGCGAGATCTACGCGGTAAAACCTATTATAAGAACACTTTTAGTGTAAATATTTAATTAAAGAAAATTTCTGATTGTTAATTATTTTTTACTATATATAATTATGTTTATTGGTTGGAAAATTTATCATAATTTAGTGGTCAAACCAGTGGTGACGACAATTATCTCTAGATGTTATCTCTAAATGCAGGTTGACTTATCACCGGCTGACTCATCACCATTATTCAAGGAAAACCATGCCACTTGGAATAACCCCCTAGTGCTCTGTAAGGGGGAAAGCTTTCACTCTTGCCAGATGCCTCTAGGTCTTGGGACTTTAACTTGTTTCCTTATGTCCGAGGAAAATGAGCTCTTAGCCAAATAGAAGTTTTAGGACACTTGAGATAGAGATATTGTAACCTAATGTTTAATATTTTCACTAAGCAAAATTGCATAAAAAAAAAATAAATAAATAAAATAATTCATGTAATTATAAAATTTTAAAAATTAAAAAAGGTAAAAAATTTAAAAATAACCTCATAAATTAAAATAATAATTTAAAAATAAAAAATAATTTATTGATATTGAATACTATTCTATTCCTATGAAATATAACTTATTTAAAAAAGAAATTAATACAAGATTAGATTTTAACTTGGATCTACCTATCCATTTACTTGTTAATAAAGATATTAGTTAACCGTTATATTATCTTTTATGGGATGGATTTGTACCAAAAGTGTTATTTGTGGAAACAACATGAATGAAGGACTCTGCAAATTCTCGACTGAGATCCGTTTTTTCCTATAAGATATTATCTTGACTTATACTTCCATCATGTATGATGGTAGACATATGGACGTTGAAAACACTGAAATTATACATGCTATCGATGTGGATCACATGACAAATATTAAAGGAATTGTATGTCAGTTGAGCGCACATAAATGTTTTACAACGTGGTTGCTTTATAAAACCAACAAATTAACCAGGATGGCAACGAGATTAGCAACCATGGATACTTTTTGATAGAAAATATTATTTTTTCTAGCCATGACTATCCAGAGAACTGACAGGCTTTCGTCGATCAAAGTGAATCGTATATGAACAAAAGAAAGACCCCAACATTTGTTGGAACTACTACACCTACATGCAGACTCTCAGTTAGAGCATGCATCTACATGCAACTACATGCAACTGCATGCAGACTCTTAGTTAAAGCATGCAACTACATGCAACTACTACACATCTACATGCGGACTCTTAGTTAAAGCATGGGATTGCATGCAAGATTCCTTTTGCATGATTTACTCCTTGATTTGCTCCTTCTTTAACTCCGCAACTGACTAGTTATCTCCGGAATTTGTTGTAGGTGTTGAGTCTTCTCATTGATCACCACTATAGTGCATTACCTTGGGATCTTCACCCAGTAATCATTTGGCATCATCTCATCTCACACATTCTTCTCTCTACTCATTTGATTGGTTCGTACAGCTATTGGGCAGCTAGATTCTCTCACACATGTGGCAAGACGGAGGACAAATTGCAGGGCCGAAATTTCGGAGTCTGTTGTAGGTTTGACCAATGTTGACCAGGGGTGTTTTGACCACATTTAACTGTGATTTTCTGCTAGAATTTCGATCTTTGGAGGCCGCACCTATTGGAATAGAAACCAAGGTATTCTGGGCACATTGACCAGGGCTGATCACAGAGTTGACCACAGAGTTTATCACAAAGTTTGACCAAGTTTGACCGTTGTTCTCATGATTGTTTTGGGTTGATTTTGACCACCTTAAAAGGTAGAGTGTGACTGGGTATGACCGAGCTACTTTGAGGACAGTTTTTTGCTGCTTTGACCAGTGCTGACTTTCTAGTTAGGGTTGTTGACTGCTGCAGAAAATTTCAGATTTGACAACACTGCTTTAATCATCATTTGGCAAGTCAATTTTGACTTTATTGTACTCCTCCTCTCTACTAAAAATTTGATATAATAATAAGAAGAATTGATCAAAGGGTTTTCCCCATCTTGGGGTTTTTCCCTGGCATTCACAAAATCTTGTGTTATCTTCTCTTGGCTTATTTTCTGCATTTTATTGTTCATGTTCTATCTACAGTTATTGCCAATGTGATTTATGGTTAATGTGATTGTTATTGGAAAACTAAATTGGAAATTGTCATTGGACTGCTAAAGGAACATTGAAGTAATTGTGCTAAGCAAGGAACATTCAAGTGGCATCTTCAGCATTGGGTCAGCAGTTGTTTCCTAATATAGCAGGAAGCAGAGATCAATTACACTCAGTTCAACAGAGGTCGAGTACATGGTTGTTAGTTTGGAATCATGCGAGGCTATTTGGATGAGGAAGTTGATTATGGGACTTTTCAAACAGAGGATGGAGCCTACTGTGATACTCTGTGATAATCAAAGTTGTATCAAGATCTCTGAGAACCCAGTGTTTCATTATCGCTCAAAGCATATCGATATCAGGTATCATCATCTCAGATATTGTATGCAGAGAGCGATAGTAATACTACCATGCATTCCAACAGGAGTAGACAACGTATATCTTGACCAAGGCATTGACAAGAAGCAGTTTTTTCCATTTCAGAGATAAGTTGGGAGTTGTACAAAATCCCTTCCTCATTAAGAAGATGTGTTGAAAATAGTAGCGAGAAAGGTCATCTTGACTTGGGCCTTAGTCGAGAAAAACATCGATCATTCCTTCTTTAGCGTGCATAAGTTCAAGGACGAGTTCATGGAGTCGTTAACTCATGCGAAGAAATTGGAGGCTCAATGACAAGTGAGAGTCTCAGTGTCTAATTGAGGCAAGGACGAGCTAGAAGATTCAGTTCAACTCAGTTAACAACTCAATCACAAGTTCGAGCTCTAAAAATTAACTTGCCAATTATAACATCAGTCAAAAGGCTTAAAATAAGGACAAAGGCACATCATTGTATCATAATGTTGAGCACGAGTTTGTATGAGAAAGAGTTCTTGCAAGCAAAGTGTGTAAGGAGAAACCTTTATGCAGTTTGAGAGAGAGATTTTTCTTGTGATGTGCGCTAGAATTTAGGGAGAAATTCCTAAATAATGGGGGCTCAAGTCTGCGCTAGGAAATAGGGGGAAATAGGAGCCAAATTGCGCAAGGAGAGAGGAGTTGGATCAAGAGTTCTTGCAGGGAGTTTCAACTAAGTACTAGCAGAGAGAACAATTATGTTTTCTATTGAAACGATTTGTCTTGTAAAGAAATTTGAATGCTCATAAATTTTCTCAATAAAATCTACTGCAAGAAGAGGGTTTTCCCAGTTGGGTTCCCGATAAAAATAGTGTTATTATGTGATTGTGTTCTCTATCTTTGTGTTTCTTTTATTTCGCTGCTTATCTATCATAGAGAAATCCTGTGTCTTGGTGCAATGAAATTAGTTTCAAATTTGTCATCATAGCAATTGCAAGGTTTCAAGGAAAATCTACATTTTCAGAGTTTTGCATCATAACAAAATGACACATTGACATTGGTCATTAAGCAACTAGTTTGGAGCCATGTGCTCTTTTCATCAATCAATGATTGTATTTTGGTACAAACAATTGTTAATGTAGTCGGAGATGACTTGATTATTATTAGTGGAGGATCCTTGGGATGAAGTTCAATGGGCCCCTTACACTAGGATTAGGGGTATTGTGACTTTCAAAACAAGAGCACAAGCACGATAGAAAATAACTGCACATCATGTTGAAATTTCACAAACAAGTGGTATAACAAAGAATGTAACAGATGAAGAAATAAACCAAAAGATCCATAGGAAAGTGGTAGCTATCCTATTGCATACCTTTCAACCTTCAAATAACATACAAAAACAATTGTATACACAGTTTTCAAACATGATAAGCAACCAACAAATTGGAAATTGTCAAAAGGACTTATCTAGTGATGCATCACTAGCACTTTTGGAGTCAAGGCTTGTTGTATAGAGGTAATGGCCAATCCAAACTACAGAGTAGCACCCTCAACCGCTTGCATCAAAGCATAAAAATTGCATAGGGTGCAACCTAGCTATAACAAGGTGCCTAACACACTACTGTTTGAATGAATGTGAACTACCTATAATAGTAGGTTGTTAAGGATTAAAAATATTGCTCAATTCCCATTGTTGTTTTGTTCTATATTTTATAACAACCCTAAGGCTAAAAGTTCACAAGGTTAAGATTTGGGAAACCTCTATTAAAAGAAGTGAATAACTTTATGGAACTTAATAATACATCATTTGTACCTATAGGTATCCAAAGTCAACTAAGGTTCAAGGAATTGAGGAAAATGTTTTCCTTCATCTATCTTTATGGCCCATGTGGAGATAGAAAGGTGTTCTAGGGCAATTGTAGAGTTTAGACTATGGTCAAAGCTATGTCATCATAGGGAGTGATCTAAATCTGGCAATGAAGGTTGGAGAAGTCTTTTGTGTGTGTGTGTGCACGCAAGGACAAAGGAATCCCAAACAAGACCCATTGATAGCTTATCTATCTTGGAGGTTTAAAGATTCAGGGCTCTACAATGTGAAACCTATTAGTCGAGTTCCAACATGGAGGATCTTAAAAAAAGGAAGGGAGGGGGCATCAAGGAGATTAGATAGGGTTTTGGTAACAGAAAAGGATTTCGAGGATGTGGAAAGACTTAAGTCATGGTTAAGGGTAGGGAGATCTTTAGATCACTTAGCCATATCAATTAGAAAAGGATGAGAAGAAACCCCAAGGCCCTTCAAATTTATCCATCATTTGTGAAAAGAAGAAGTTTCAAGAATCACTCAAAATTGGAAGAAATATGAGCCTAATACAAAGGAGACAGTTATTTATTAATCTATGGTAAATTTGATGGAATTTTAAAAAATAATAGCATAGTGGACAAAGAAAAAGTCCTAGAGTGTTAAACAAAAGCTTATTGAGACCAAAGAACCTATCAAGGAATTGTTTGAAACAGATAAGGAAGGAATCATTATAGAAAAGAAGAATGCTAATCTAAAAACGTGAGAAGGAATAAAAATAAAGCTATTGCGACGAGAAGAAGTAAGGTAGATAATGAAGAATAGGGATACTTGGCTGGTAGAGGGCAACAAGAATACTATATTCTTCCAAAACTATGTAAAACATCAAAATACATGGAAGATAAGTAATAAAGATGGCAAGGAGCTAAGAAAATTCTCAAAGATAGCATAAATAGTAAAGAACTTCAAAATTTTATTCCAAGGATATCCTAAGACAAACATTAACGAAAATTAAGGACAACAAAATGAGAAATTTGAAGCTAAAGTGGCCAAAGAAGGACTCAAATCAGTTCTACAATTTTTTAAGATGGAAAATACTCCAATTCTATATTTGGAAAATGGAATTTTATTCTTCTTTCTATGACTTACTAAAAGAGGAGTTGCTAAGAGTGATAAAAGAATCTAAAGTTTTTCATTAACTATTGGGTGCACTAAATGACACATTTATAGTTCTAATTCCAAAGAAAAATTATCCATAGAACTTTGACACTTATGGCCCTATCTCACCATGCAATTCTTTATGCAACATTTCCACAATAATTTCAGCAAATGGGCTTGAAAATATTTTCCCTAACCTCATCTCAGAGTTGTTTGGCTTTCTTCACAATAGGAAAAATCATGATGTGGTGAGAATAGCACAAGGAGGACTACATATAATAAAAGTCAAAAAATTCAACTATGATGATGAGATTAAACTTAGCTAAGTCTTATAATAAGAAGAGCTAGTTAGATAATGGGATTACTTTGATTCAAATTGGGATGAGATCTTAAGTAGTAAATTAGATTATGGGGTTTCTCTACTTCCTTTGTTATATCAATTAATGGGTCGATGTCCAATTTCTTCTTTACTAATAGGGGTCTAATGCAAAGATGTCTGTGTGTCCTTTCTTATTCTTGTTGGTTGCAGAAGGTTTAATCAAAATGGTCAATGCATCTAAAAGGGAAGGTGCGATAAAGGGCATTAAAATGAGAAAATAATCTATTTATCCTATTTACTTTTTGTGGGTGATGTAGTTTTGTTTGGCATGGGAACAATTAGGGAAGTAGAAAAGTATAAAAAGATCCTTGAGTTATACAATAAGGAAAAAGGATGTAGGTGAAATACAATAAGGAAAATTGGATGTAGGCGAATGTTCATAAACCCTGAGTGTCCTTCAATGGCCTAGAAGAAGGTTTAGAGAGGCAATTTGCTCAAATATTGATGCAAGGTTAAAATATCTAAAGTTTTTCCTCGAACCCACCAACTACAAATTCAAGGATTGGAATTGGCTCTATAAAAGATTGAAGGAAGGATGACTAATTCATGTGTGGTTATCCAATGGAGCTTTAGTCAAAAAGAAATGTTGGGAAAAAATAATAGAAGTTATTTAACTTATTGTAGACAAGAAAAAGAGAAACGGAAGGAATACGGTTGCTTGAGAGAAAGAAACTTGTGAAACTAAGATGAGGGTAGAAGAAAAACCTTTAGCAACAAAAAATTTATTTGACAAGGATTGAAAGCTTTATGAAAAATGTGATTAAAGAAAAATATATAGCTCTTGGGTCAATGGAGGATTAGGCAAGAATTGCTCCATCCAATAGCATATCCCAAACACAAATGATATAAATAAATAGCATATATGAAAACACAAATTATATAAATGTCACAGAATAGGAATTAAATTGAAGCAAAATACCTCCTCCTTCGCCTTCCCCTGCGCCCCACTACATCTACGAACGATTGGGTGTCCGAAAAGTTCCACCACCTCCACTGATCCAAAGAAGTTGGAGAACGAAATATTTGTGTGCCCCATCATTCTGAATGTCATAGCGGTGGCCGCCCGTTCACCATTATCATGATTAACCACAAGTTTAAATAATAATATACAATGATTTTCATGTAGGCTTGTATAACGTTTCGTACCTGGGCACACGCAAGCTTCGTTAGTAGTTTTCCAATGGCGTTAGGTAAAAGGTGTCTTCAGATATGATAATACTTTTTTCCTGGTCATCGCAGTTGCAGTCCTGCTTCACCATGAAAGCGAAAGAATCTGAGTACCCTAACCTATTTCTCCATGTCACTCCTTCACGCTAACCGAATTTCACCAGGTCGGCTGCATCCTACAATTATAGCACATCGAACAAAGATTTGATGTCAACAACCAGAGTTCACAAATTCACCAAAAATTAAAATTAAATAAATTAACCTAAGCATACCTACCTTCACCTGTGCCAGCTGGGCTATTTTGGGCAGCCTTCTTCGCATCCATTAAACTCAAATCTATGAAAAAATGGTTAACAAACAGAAAAGAAAGACAAGATATCAAACCCGCAATAGGCTATGCTTAAAATACAGAAGAACAGCAAAAATTATTTTAAAAATGCAGAACATTATTTCCAGGTTTCGTATGTCTTTTGGTGCTCTTCTAGGGTTTGCGCGCCCGCAGACTTCTCATAGTTCACGGTAGACAAGGGCAAACCCTGGCGCTGATAATCATCATCTCTCTCCGCTTCCCGTCTCGAAATTGAGTTCGTAACTTTCGTACTGGAACCTTGAGGCCTCGAATTGTATATGGTTTCGCCGTCTCCTTCGAACCTGCGAACTAGGTGTTCCAGTTTGGGTTCATTAAAGCAGCTTCCAGCATCATCCATAATAGATCACGGCCATTCCCAGCACGTCTGACGCTGTTTAAGCCCCTGTTCCACCAATTCTGAGAATACACATCCACAAATTTAAACAATAATAATACACAGTCATTTTCATGGAAGACTAGTACACAGTTTCATACCTTAACACCTGTAAGCTTCATTACTAATTTCCCACTGGCGTTAGTTAAAAGGGGCCTCCATCTCGCTCCTCCACTCTTACCGTCTGATTCTGTTTAAGCCCCTGTTCCATCAATTATGAAAATCCCCATCCACAGGGTTAAATAATAATAATTATATACAGTGATTTTCATGCAGGGCTTGTATACCGTTTCATACCTTAACACATGTAAGCTTCATTACTAGTTTCCCACTGGCGTTAGGTAAGAGGTGCCACCAGAGATAATTTGTTTTCCTTGCCATCGCAATTGCTATTTCTCCATCTCACTCGTCTACTCTGGCCGGATTTCATAAGGTCGGCCAAATCCTACAATCAGACAAGATTTGATGTCAGCTACCACAATTCACAAATTCACAAAAAGGAAATAAATGAACCTATGCATACTTACCTTCACCTGTGCCTGCTGGGCTATTTTGGACCGTCTTCATTTTCACATCCATTAAATTAAAAGGAATAAAACCATGGACAAATTGGTAATCAAACAGAAAAGAAAAACAATATATCAAACCCACAAATAGCATGGCCATGCTTAAAATAAAATGCAGCAGAACAGCAAAAATTATTTTAAAAAAGGCAGAACCAAAAAATTCAAAATCTATGGCAGCAACAAGAAGTTACAACCAGAGAACGGTGGCAACCGCAAAAATATTTAAAAAATAAAAATAAAACAACCCACCAAAAACCGAAAAAACACCGGCAAAATCACAATCTGCTCGCCCATACGCAACCAACGAAAGACTGCTCTCTGGGCATCACATCGCATCAGGTTCAGACGAAACCTCTGCGGCCAAACCCTCCCTTCAAATTCAACACAGACTGAATGAAGAGCGCGGGTAATCATATTTGTTTGATTATTTGTGTTTTTTCAAAGTCATTTTGAAAATATTGCCGTTATGGCTTAAAAGACCATGCAATTTATCATCAAATTATGATTATGTGATTGAGTAATGTTGCATTATGAAATTTAATAATGTTTTCAACTTGCATTATGAGTAGTGTCGCATTATGATTATGTGATTGAGGAAGGTGGGTTATAATAACAAATAATTAATGGTAATTTTATTCAGAGGTAAATAAATGTGTATATGAGGAGTGGTATGGTTTATATTTATAAAAAATGTAATTTATTTTTGAAAATAGTTATGAGTAAATTTATATTTGTAATTGCAGTTAATGAGAATTGTTCTTTATTAAGTTTTTAATAATTATTATCGGTTTTTTTTATTCAACAAAAAATTATAATATTTAATTAAGAAAAAAATAAACTAATGTAGAGTACCAAGGAAACTTGAGCTTCGCATTTTTTTTTAACGTGAAAATTTGACAAGTGTATACTGTAATTTTTTAAGTTTATTTTCATAATTCAAAATCTATAAAAAATAAAGATAATTTTTAATTTTTTTTTATATTGAAGAAAAATATAATATTTCATTATTTGAAATGCATTGAATGGATAAGTTTTAGTATAATATAAATCAAAATTTTCTATATATTTATCTATTGTGTAATTTAATATATATAGTTTTATATAGTGGGAAACTTACAACAATTTTGTTGCTAATTATCTAAATTATGTAATTTTAAAATAATATATATTTTTTATATAGTGGGAAAACTGATAAGAATTTAGTTTTCAAATTAGCAGATGGGATAGCCATTAATGAAAGTTGACTCATAGCCACATGCCTTTGAGCCTTCGACCTTTAACATGTTTCATTCCCTCAAAAAATAAAAGCTCTTAACCAAACATAATTACTTTTTAAACATACTCTAAACCCAATTAATATAACTAATAGACAAAATAGTTATATGGTCATCTGATACTGCAAATTTTAGTAAGATTGTGTTTTATTATTATCTAAAATACACATTTGAATCCATAAATATATCCAACACCCTAAAAAATGTTTGAGGCCCTCAATCTTTATAAATTAAATAACTTGTGATTTTAAAAAATCTCTATCAGATTTTGAACAAAATTAACTAGAAAAAAAATGTTCAAAACCCCAATTAACTAGAAAAAATGCTCAAAACCCCATTTCATCTATTAATTAGACTATGCTATATAT
This sequence comes from Pinus taeda, assembly GCA_000404065.3. Lineage (NCBI taxonomy): Eukaryota > Viridiplantae > Streptophyta > Pinopsida > Pinales > Pinaceae > Pinus > Pinus taeda. The sequence goes on along the minus strand of APFE030909131.1, from coordinate 37,741 downwards.
AACATTTTTATTAAAATTCATAAAATAATATAAATAGACATAATTTCTAATTTCTAATATTTACACTACACTTTATAAACTAAGAAACTTAATATTGTACCATAAATGGGCCATAAGCAAAATTGAAATGGCAAATAAAATCTAGACATGCATATCTCATGATTGCATGTCAAATGAAATATGTTCAATAACAAAAAAATTCTAATATGATCAAAGATTTGACCGTTAAACAAAATTTCAATTTTATTTGTTTTCTATGAAGTTTTTTAGCTAAAAAGTTTGATGAGGGACAAAGCAATGTTTTCTAACAAAATAGAGAAAAATTTAATTTAATTTCCAGTTATAACAATTGTGTAATCCATGAGTTGCATACCTTGTGAGTTAGCCACAAGCCAACGGATGGGAGCATTTTTTCACTCAATGGAGATATACAAATACAATCCTACTAGAGTTAATACTTTAACAAAGAAGTACATGCTTATAAATGAAAATAGAATGTAACTTTTTTATATTAATTCAATCTTCCACTCAGCCCAAATTGTGAAGTTTATGATGGCTAATCCAACACGCATGACCATTACATGGCGACCATGGTAATATTTTGTCGCCAGCCAACAATAATCTGCAAAGCCCCTCCTAGAAGTTTTTCGTTTCCACAACGTCTTTCCACTACCTGTTCACAAATAAGTTTTTCATCTCCATAACGTGTTTCCGCTACATGTTCACACAACCCACCATGAACTTGTTTCCACTACATGTTCACATGAACTTCCATGGCCATGAACTTTCAATCCAAAGGCCTCAATAATTTATGCTTGCTTAGATTCAATACTAGAATTGTGGCAAAGAGACACACGGGTTCAGTAGAGAGTAGGGACAAACAACATTGTGAGAGATGTTCTAATTGGTTCAAGTATTAGGAAAGATAAGTTAAAGGTTCTGAAAGAGATGCAACTACCCTTTTGTTGAGTTGAGGAGAGCTAACACTATCAAATTCCTTGCTCAGAATCTAATATCTCATATCGGGCCTGCCATAGTCTATTATCTAATAGGGAATTCTTTAGTTATAATGGTGAGGATGAAAACATGAACATACTTCCACCGCTATGTCTTTTGCGTAGATTCTAGATCCTCCCGCCATTGTTATGCTCCCTCGGTGTCTCTCTCGCTTGACTAACTAATCTACACAGGTTTTAGATTCATGGGATTTTGAGAAGAAAAAAAAAATCACCTGTTGGACATGACCCAAAATATGCTTAAGCTCTCTGCATTAGAGGAAACCACCAGGCTTTTTGAATGATTCAATTGCAGGATCTTCCATGCGGGTATGTACAACAAACACAATGTGGTTTCATTCGACAATCAATTTGCTAGAGATTCCTCAACGCACTTCAACGACGCTTCTGAAGATTCTTTGTTGTAATGGAATAGTTCGAACTATCCTCTACTGGACAAGATTACTTTCTCACCACATCGAACTGCTAACATAAATGGAGGGCTCACAAATTGGTTGAAAAACACATTACAAGATTTAATAGCATCAAGCTTCACATTCCAAGACCATTAGCTACTCAATTCTTAAATCTTCTTGATTCCACCCAGTAACAAACATACAACTTTTTCTGATAAGATTACACTCAATAATGAAATCAAACATAGATTTGGCTATCCACAAAATGTAGCCCCTAGCTCTTGGTTCGTAAAACCTCAATTTCTTCAATCGAGATCACCATAGGGTCTCGGGATTTGATCCCCGAGAGTCCAAAAAAAAACTATTGAGAGGACCTCCAATCTTTTTCCAGAAGACAAAATGGATCCATTCCTTCAGGGTTATATAACACTAGGTCGTTGAACTATCTTGCCATCTACGACAATCAGCTGGAGGGGAACATCACCAGCCTTCTACAAGACCGCATCTCACTACAATGCATCCAGCTACAGAACAGACTCTTCACAGGCTTCATACCATGTAATATTTCTATTCTCTCCCCATTTAATTACCTTGAGGTTTCTCATAACAAAATCCATGGAAGTATACCCTCTTCCATAGGACAGATGAAGAACCTTACTAATCTTCTGGTCATGGATAATAATCTTTGTGGCGTCATTCCTATTGAAATAGGAGTGTTGAGAAAACTGGGAAAGTTGGATCTAAGCCTAAATATTCTCACTGGAACAGTTCCTCCAAAAATAGAAAATTTAATTAATTTGGGGGTTTTAAAAATCAGTGGAAACTCGTTGGAAGAAAGCATACTAGCAGTTTTTGGTCACCTTCAGGTGTCAGAGAAATTAAATTCGAGTGTAAATGCATTGACATGAAGGAGCCCTGGTTCATTGGGGAATTGCGGACTATCAGTGGAATTGTACCTAGCCAGAAATAAACTAAGCATGACCAATCCAATGGAATTGGGAAAGCTTGCAGAAAATCTCATATACGGGTTAGATTTAAGTTGGAACAATTCTTCAAGACCTCTTCCTCCTGATATAGGAAGCTTGGCGTTCCTTGAATCCTTGGACGTCTCCCATAACGAGTTATTTGGTCAAATTCCCCTGTCTTTCCTAGACATGAGCAGTCTGGATCATTTCAATTTCTCTTTCAATGAATTTACAAGGAGCATTCCTTCATCGAGGGCATGTTTACAAGGTTTGCATAATGCATATGAGGGGAATCTAGGCCTTTGTGGACCTTTGGCAACAAAGAATTGTTCTGATGCAAAAGTTGCATGTAATAAGAAAAGAATAAGCTCAATAGGAATGGTGGGGGTTACCATCACTTGTTTTGGGACCATAACCATTTTCAACCTTTGCGTTGATGTACATGATAAAAATATCAAGGTCGAGGAAGGAACGCCATAAAAATGAGGGTGCTACGACCACATGTATTAATTTGAGAGATGGGTGAGATATAATAAAATACAGAGATATAGTAGAAGCTACTAATAACTCCAGCAATGATTATATCATTAGGTTTGGCACATCTGAGATGGTGTACAAGGCGGTCCATCCAGGACTAGACAAAATGCTTGTGGCCATGTGCTTAAAACTAGCAAATAATTGCATGGACAATAATGGATATCGTAGTCTGATGCATGAGATCGAATATTTGAAGCATGCCCATCACAAGAACATCTTGTGTCACCGGGACCTCATAACTGAGCATGATGGAAGGATTGAGGTAACAGTTCTTGTGTGTGACTACATGGATCTTGTGGGAATATCTAGGCGGTGCATCAAAACGTCCTATTCATGTTTTCCTGGATCATAAGGTCTTGTGATTTTATCAATGGATTCCTAGATCCCCTAGAGTCCACTAGAGAACCTAGCTCCAAAGCAACAACTCCAACAATTTAAAGCTCTTCCAATGCATTTTTCCCGTAGTGATATTTTGCTCCTTATTGAATAACAACGCTCCATCATGTAGCGCTAAACCCAAGATTGACATGAAAAATTTCGATCTGGTGATGGTCAACACTCAGAGCATGGTTCTTTAGTCCATGCCATAAATTTGATCGACACTTCTAACAGGTTTCCACAAGTTACAACCTCATTGCAAAAGCTTCCTTCACACTCTTAAATGTTGAATTCTGAGAAACAATGGTGAGGTGGTGTAGGTCCTTCCATTTTGAAATAATTAAGGCAAAAATAAAGTTTTAACATTTCACCCAAGTCCTCTTTAGAGTTTCTTCTATTAGTTATGCTTCAACTCGACCTATGTGTGAATGAATCTAGGATGACAAAGTCGCGACATAGTTAGCAAATGGTGATAGAGAAGTGACGTGTCACATTTTCAGTGGACAGAGGAGGATGAAAATGCAACTTTGTGATTGGTTGGGGTGAATAGTGTTTGTTCACTCCAACCCCACAGAGAAAACGCCTTTCGACATAATTAACTAACATGGCACAATATCTTACATGGCATCATTAATGGATTGTTAGGGTGAATGCATGTGTCTTAGCTAAGTTGAATATTAATAGGAAATACTTGTAGGGTTGGCTCCAGGACAGGGCTCCAAAATGAGCGGGGACGTGGTCGTTGAAGATCCAGTGGCACGACCCTACAAGAACCTCTAGAATGAACATTTAGGGTTTCATCTTTTTTGTTACACATCTCTGGTTCGAAACCAATAAAGTGAAAAAAGGGTTTTCTTCAGCTTAAGGATATTTAGTGTGTGGCCTCTTCTCAAAATGGAAATCAAATCAATAGTAAATGTTAAAAATAGCAACGAAACCTTGTGTTTTGTGGAAATAAATCATTTGGGTCAAGTCAAAATTGCTTCAACAAACAAAACATGGAAGTGGATTTGGGTAAATACAAAGCAATATCGAGGCATTTTAAGATGTAGGCTTGCTCGCTTTAAATGGGAAAAAAAGAAGAAGAAAACAATTCCAAAAAAAAAAAAAAAGAGCAACAAAAATAAAGAAGAGTTAACCATTTACAGTCCCACATCTACATCTCTTACTTGGTAATGAGATCTGTATGTCCAAGAACTGATGAAGGCAGGGAAAAGGTTCGAAATTTTGAAAGCCAAAGAACAGGAAAGGGACTGCAAAATTTCAGAGATCACATTTGCAAATTGATGTTTAATGGAAGGTAATGGAAATATAAAAGAACATGTAACAACGTTAGGATTTAGAGAAAGGAAAACAAGAGTGGCAAAACATGAATATATTGTGGCAATCCATGAAAGAATCAATAGCAGTGAACAAGGATGTGATAATTTCTAAAGTAACTCCAGTAGACACATAAGTATCTCAACAAGTAGACCTTTCGATAGAGAAGACAAAAAAGAACAATAGGAAAGACAATACAAAAGAAATCAAAGCTAGACAGTGAGGATGCTAATGGTTACATAAGGATAGGGGAAGAAGAATATGTAAGTGCTCGTAGAGCATAGGAAAGAGAACACAAAGAAATAAAGGATAGGGAAACAAACTTTATTATCAAGGGAATAAGAGATTAAGGGAAGAATGAAAGCACTCTCAATTTAACAAGGGACTTTATGAAAGAGAAACTACATTGGAAAGGGGAATTTTTCCAAGCAATGAGAGTGGGAAATATGTGCAAAGAGGCATCGACCCATAAAAGTCATCATGGAAAGCATGCAAGACAAACACCATCTCTTAAGCAAAAAGAAACTCTTAAAAGGCTCACACTTCTTCCTAGATGAAGATTTAACCAACAAACAACAAGAGGAGAGAAGGGAATAAGTGGAGAAAATTATAACAACAAGAAATGACGGGAAAAGGGCATGGTTGTACAATGGTAAAGCAATTATTGCAGTGCTTGGGCCTCATGGAAAAACAGGGCAACAAGTTGACAGTAAAGAAAACACAGATAATTCTATAATAGGGAGGAAAACACAAAATCAACATGGATGAAAACGAGTGAAGCTCAATTTTGAGTCTTATGTGTCAAACCACATAACAGTTGAATCCTACCCAGGTCTACCAAACTCTAGTTTGTTGGAATTATAGAGTTTACCCTTGGAGGAGGGGACATGGGTTAGGGCCTATTGCGAAAGGTAGAGACATAATTTGTCTCATGTAAACTCATGAACATGATGGTTGCAAAACTCCTATGGTTGATGGTTATTTGAATTTAGCAGTTTGGAACAAGGCAGCAAAAAATGGCAAAGTTTATGGGGGAATACTAGTTTTAGTGAAAGAAAAAGAAGGTTGTCGCATTCATTTAATTAAAGAATATGCAAATAAACATTATTTATGGTTCAAAATACTAGAGAATGTGAATCACATTATAATCGCGGTGTGTTATTTTGCCCCTCAAGTCTCAAAAACTTACAAAAATAAGGGGCTAGACAACAAGGATCCATATGCAACCTTAAAGCAAGATATTGCCATGTATTCTTAGTAGGGAGAAGTTCTTTAGTGGGAGATTTCAATGCTGGAACAAAAAATCAACAAGTTATTAGTCTTTATTGCAAAGAGGATCACAACCCTATTTGGCTCACTGGAGAGGAGAATCCCCAATGCTTGAGATGATGAGAAAATGAAAAAGTTAGCAATCATTTTGGATAGGAGTTGTTTACGTTGTGTGGTGCTTTCAACGTAATTATTTGCAATGATCTAGATAGATGGAAAAGGTCCATGAACTTCACTTGTAACACATACAATGGGGCAAGTGTTGTTGACTATGTGATTTGTTCACAAAGCTTAATAGAAAAGATATATGAAGTTAAGAGTGGAGAGCATATTTGGGACTTAAAATGAAACCATAACCCAATTTATATAAAGTTATCATGACTAGAAGAAAGGCAACATATGAGGAAAACCCAGTGTTTTCGACAATCACTATCAAGGGGGGGAGTTATTCTAACATAAGAAAATTGTGCCATCTTCAAGACAATGCTAGAGAGATTAGTTTAGAAGGAGAAAATTGGTTTTGAAAGCTTCAACAATCATGAGTTAACAAATATAATTCAAAGTGCACTTGAGAAGTGCAAAAGAGAAAAAACTAGGATATCATAATCAAATTGTTTTCCTGTAAATGCTTGGCTTGATTAGGAATGCAAAATGGAAAGGAGAACCTTGAAAAAGGAAGGCAAGGAGAATATGAATGTAAAGTTATATAAATAGATCTTAAAAAGGAAAAAAGATGAGTTCATGCAAACAAGGCGAGAAAAGTTAATGTATCTAGGCAAGAACAACCCAAAGCTTTTCTGGCAGAAACTTCAACCAAGGAAGAAGCAAATCAAAAATAATATTACAGTCAATCAATGGTTTGATTATACAAGACAACTCTATGAGAAAGAATCAAATATTGAGCCTCCCCCCAATATCAATGCAACTACAAAGCTTTCCACGTTACAGTAGGTGGAGATGGGAACTAAGAAGCTAAAAACAGGAAAGGCAAAGGACTTGGTTGAAATTCAAGAAGAGTATCTAAAATGGGGAATGAACACTCTTGCACCTCACATCATGGAAATATTCAACAACATCATTCATCAAGGATTCTAAGAAACTGGACAAATAGTCTAGCAATAGCCCTTTTTAAAAGTGGAGACATTAGGGGAGGTTGGAGCAGGAGGGGTAATCAACCTCGAAGAAAAAATAGAATTAAAGTATGCATCGGATCTTGGCATTACAACAAATAATCAAGTGAACCCCTTTCCCTTTGGTATGGTTTGAAAATAAGTTTGGCTATTGGTATCAAAACTCTATCCATAATTGGTGATTCCATGATGATAATCTAAAAATTTGTATAGCTCCTTGAGAACACCAGTCTCTTAGATGATGAAACCTCCTCAATCATGGTAAGGATTATTTATTTTCTAAAAAAAATTGAAAAGGTTTTTTTGTTCCACATGTTGCATGCCAATAACCATATGCTGGATGGTCAGGCCAATATGGGGGTGCTAATAAAACAAGGCTAACTATGCATAAATCAAAACAACTCTTCATGTCACGTCCCCTGAATGATTGCAACAGGTCGGGGTTGTATTGTGGTGGTATGAGTCGTTAGAGTATTAAGATGGTAGTTGAGAAGGCCAGCTCCCCGAGGTTCCTTCGCAAGATGGTAGTTAAGAAGGCCAACTTTCCGAGGTTCTTTCGCAGCGCCTTGGTTGCAGGGTCAGTAGGTGGTGAGTTAAGGCATAAGTGTGGTGTCGCTGTAAGGCAAATCATGTACGAGGACAGGTGGGTGTTGAGGCTTCAATTACTCATCGGAATATGTAATATAACTACTCCTCTTGGGGAAGAAGTTACCATCGTATTACGATCCTGGTTATTTCTGGTGGTGGGAAATATAGAAGGAATTGACATTGTCAAGACTCTAAATTGTCTTACATTTATGAAGAACAAGATCGGGGAGAATGTATGGATTGATCAGGCTATTATATATCTCAGTTGGCTATGGTCAGTTAACCAAAAGATTTTTATTGTTAAGAGGCGTATTACTGCAAAGATGTTCTCCGTGCAAAATGGCAGTGGGGGAGGTTCAGGGCTTGGTAGCTTGGGATCTAGCCATGGTTCGGGGCACAAAAGCATTGAGAACCTGGTGGAGAGTTTTTGTAAACAAGTAGTAAAGGATATCGTCAAGGAAATGAAAGAAAATATGGTTGTTATTTACGCCCAATTATTTGGAATGGGCAAAGATTTGGAACTACTGTAGAAGACCATGGAAGGAAGGTGCATAGATATATTGAGTGTTCAGCAGAAGGTCTACAACATCGAAATTAAACTCTAGGTGGAAACAACGAGTGTTGGGGTCTTAAAGGAAGTTTTCGGGGTTGGGGGTGCTACGGTCATCAACACTGCTGATGTCGAGGTTGTTGTTGCTGTGCAAGTCCTATATGAAGAAGAGAATGACGCAGAGGAACTGACCACTTTTGTGGATGATCCCGTGGGTGAAGAAGTTGAGCCTAGTAGTAGCTGAAAGAATTCGTCTTAATTTTATATATATGCTATATTGATGTATAGAATATAGTGGTGTTTTCTGGAGAGTTTACAATTATAGTTTTGCTATAAGAATACATGTAAATAATAATGGTAGCAAGAAGGTCCCCTTCCAATGCAAATTGATGATAGTGGCGGAAAGAACAATCCTAAATTTTGTACGAGACCTGGCCCTTTTCGAGTCTATATAATGAAAATGCTACCCATTTCTTTAAAAAAAAATGGATACACTAACAATCCTTCCAACTATACAACCATTATGATCAATCATTTGTTTGCGAAGCTTTTCAGCAGCATGGTAGAAAATAGAATCAATAAGTGGGTCATGGTATCATGCTGGGACACATTATTGAAAAGGTTTGGGGGGGGAAAACAAGAAGTATTTTGCTGCTTTGTTAACTTCAAAAATGCATTTGACACAGTCCCTAGAGATAAGTTGTGGCGTAGAATGGAAGAACTTGAAAGTCCTTTGCATTATAGAGATGTTGTCCATAGGCTCTATGAAGAGGTGAAAGTTAAAATTAGAACTTCAACATGAATTTTAGAAAGATTTAGAAGTGACATTGGAGTAAAGCAAGGTTTTCCTTTATCCCCTACTCCTTTTTGTTTATATATTAATAAATTGGAAGAGTGGCTAAATCTGTGAGGCGGAGATGGAGTTTAGTTGGGGGAGTTCAAGACAAATCTTCTTTTATATGTTGATGATATTGTATTGATTGCTAAATCGACCCATGGATTACAGATGCACCTATATGCCTTTGTAGAGCAATGGGGATGCAAATCAATACTAGCAAGACGAAAATAATGATTTTCTCTAACAAAAGGAAGCACAACCACTATATGTTCTTCTTTGAAATAAACATTCTTGAAGAAGTAAGTGAGTACAAGTACCCCATGATTAATTTCAAAAATGAGCTTAATTGGGAGGACTGCAAAAATAAGAGAATTTTAGGAGGGTGGAAAGCATTATATGCTCTTCAAAACAGATGTAGAGAGGCAAAGTTATGGAATTGGAAAACAGTTCAAGTGCTTTTTGGACTCCTAGTTTGTCTAGTGATGTTATATGTGTGTGAATTCAGGGTTAGCAGCATCCCCATCTCAAAATGGAAACAAATTGAGAAAATCCAAAAACGCATGATCATGAGCAAGTTCAAAATAAAAAGTTTGGTTCCTTATGAGATAATGTTGAGTGGAACAGGAGAAACTCCCAGCAGAGCAATTATTATGGTGCGACTCATAAGATATCTAAAAATAATTAAGCAAATGGGAGTAGATAGATGGTTTGATGTTATCTGAAGGCATGAGTGAATAAAGAAAGCATGGACGAGACAAAACTATAGATGTATACAAAAAATGGAATACCTACCTCAATGCTTGTCCCACTAATAGCAAAGAGGTAAAGAATTTTGTTATGGATAAGTTCCGTAAACGTGTTTGGGGAAAAGAGTTTGGAAGAAATAAGAAGTACTACATTGAGGATTTCAACCCCTAGGTATGATCTCTAACAAAAAGAGTACATTGGAGCCAGAATTCCGTGGAGGGAAAAGGTTCTTATTGCTCAATTAAAAACCAACTTACATCAACTTCAGTGTGAAAATAGATGGTAGAAAATGACTAAAAAGGCTTGGGAAGAAAGGGTGTGTACATTTTGCACGTACAGGGCAGTGGAATCCAAAAAAAAAAAAAACATTTTGGAATGTGATGCGTTTAGAGACATCAGGGAAAGGTGTGGAAATATGTTAGCATTTATTCCTTGTCATTATCATTTCAATGAGGGGACTATTAGAATGTCAGGCCAACTCATCATCAATTTGAATAAGAAAAGGATTGAATTGAAAAAGGTGAAAAGCAAGGAACTGGTGGTCCCATAGACTATTTTTTAGTCTCGTGGACGTTAAAATATCATTTCATTTCTTTATAGTCATATCATTTTCTTGCATACCAAGGATTTTGTCATCTAGAGACCAACCAAACCTAGAAGAAGGAGAGTGGGTTTTATCATTTAATGTTAAGAACTATAATTTATCGCTAACCAATCTTATACTAATTGACTTAGGTTAGTCTTCGTAGTGCTAAATATTCTTTTGATGATAAGAAATATTTAGATCTGCGAGGCATCACTTCTCAAATTGCAAAACATAAATAAACTGGAATTTTATTTGAACTTTATGGTTTCAAGCAATTTAATTTATTTAATTATTTTATATATACTATTTTCTCTATATTGCAGATGTATGAGCACGATCACATTTGCTATTGCTTTAAAAAGGAAATAAGATAAGATTATTAGGTTTCTTGGTGGGCACTTAAGGTATGGTGAAAATGGCTTGTGTTCTTAGATATGTTATTAAAAGTTCGTTTTCCAAGATGTTAAGTAAGTGATTTACATAATCTCAAAGGCACATTTGGAATTTTATTCTTAATGTTTTAACTAAAGAATATTATTTGATTACTTGGAGATTGAAGGATTGAAGCATAAATTATCAATAAATTCAGTTACAATTCAAGCTTTGGTCAATCAGACTGGCAAGTTTGATCATACATGTTATGTTCATTGTTGTCAAATATCCAAATGTCTTCACTTACAACACCTTAAAATTTCATCAAATTTGTTCTAATATCAATCTCTTGGGATATTAAAGCACCCCTCTATTGAGAGTCCATGGGTTCAACTCTCATAAACGCTCTCGCGGTTAGGCTCCATGGTTGAGCCAACATGAAGTGATCCCTTCGAGTGGATATGTCTGGAATAGCATTTTCGTGGACATATTGTTCACCAATTTATAGAATCTGTGAGCCACATTCAAAAGTAATAAAATATTAATATCTTAGGACTTACAAAAAGTGTAGGGAAGGATTACATTTGATTATGAATCACAAACTTCAAAGCTTGATTATATTTGTTGGAGCCTAAGATTCTTTGATATTTATAATGCATGGATTATTTTTGTAGGCTTATTTTGTTAGGTAAATTCATAATAAAGTTCATTTTGGGATGAAATGAATCTAGAAAAATGATTTGAACCATTGTAATGTATGATTTGTTAAGAGTTTGTAACACAGTCCCTTGTCTAACGAGAGGTGGTTACTATGCTCACCCGACCCAAAGATAACTTTACTGCAAATAGTTGACTTACACTGAAAGGGTGACAAAAATGGTTCATAGTTACATGAGTAATGAGTCTATCATTAGCTTTTATTAAGGGCTAACCAACTTTAATGAGTTTTTTTTGTAATTATTAAAAAGCTGCAAACAACTAGCCTACAATGGATGGATGCAAATATCTGATTTTAGAGTTGGGGGAATTAGAAACAAGTGTACAACTAAAGGATTGTGATATGTGATTATTCCAATGAAGTCATAAATCTTATTGTTCCTTTGGGTATTTATGCTCTAAAAGATGAGTAAACTATTTTTTGCAGCAGAAGAAATGACCAGAGATTAGCTTACTCTATAGGTTATGCCATTTACCACTATAGTTGCCATTTTCATACTCTCTTTTACTTGTATGGTTAAGGCTAACACAACTAGGAAATGTTTCCTATAAGGATTGCATAAATTCATTAGAGAAGCCAACCTTTTGTATCATCTAATTTCTCAATTATATTAGATGTATATAAACAAGTTAGGAGTCAATCATTATTGTGAAGCATAATCTCCCTAACGATTGCACTATAAACATGGCATGTTTGAAGGTAGAAGATTCTGAATGGAAAATGAAATAGAGGATTGGAAAAAAAAACACAATTTCCAATATTCCAAGTTTTGTGAACATGTTGTGTTGTACAACAACCCCCCATTTCATACAAATCTTAACATGAAATGGGTCCCTTGAAAAATAAACTTAGTTAGATGTGTGAATAAAATGGTATGTACCTCATCACAAAAAAGATCCTTGTTAAAAGCCCTGATGTAAATAAATCATTTTATAGAACATTTTAAATAACAAATAAGATGTTCCTTTAAAATATTAAAAAATCATTCTATATTGCGATAAAGCAATCGGGGATCGCATATCGCAATATTAAGGGAAACACACACAAAAACAAACCTCACCCAATTCTTCGATCTGAAAAGGTAATTGCAATTGGTAATTGGGAAAAACAAATGCCAAACGTACAATAAAGCAAAGCCCCTCAATTCCTCCGATGTGATAAAGCCAATCGCAATCGGCAACTCGACCATGTCAATAATAAAGGGATATATGAGAAAAGCCTAATAAAAAACTCACGATGCGATAAATCTAATCGCAATTGGCAATCGGCGGAGTTACGTGACAAAGATATAAAAGCTTAAGCCAAATCCCGACTGCGATCTATTAATTAGGCGCACATCTCGAAAAACAAATATACATTAAGAAGGTTTGCATGCATTATATTGTATCACCTTTTGGTGATCAGATATATTTGAAGCAAGTCCTAAAACCCTTCCCTTTGACACTCCCAATCGCTGATCAATAAAATCTAAGGCACGCTTGAAATAATCATTCGGCATATGAGCGATGTGATGGGCATTTATGATGTTATTTACCATGATTGACAGTTTAACCGGCTATTCAATAATGCAGTTAAGGATGGATCTTTCAAAAGATTTTATCCGTGGTCATCCTTAACTATATTTTATTTATCATATGCCAATCGACGTAATTCTATTCATTATCATATTGGCTTGCAGTAGCACTCTCTATATCACGGCTTGCAAATGTTTGTGCAGAATTCTTCCGAAACTAGAAATCCAGAGAAAATGGGGAAGAAATCAAAGAAGCCCACAACAACAGCTCTAGTCAAAGATCCTAGACCAAGCAAGAAAGGATTAATCTCAGATATGATGTGCATTGGTCTGGGAAACACTACCTGGGAGAGCATTTACAATCTGATAGAAGCAGAGGAGCCCGAGGAATTATCAGAGGAATCCACAATCGATTCAACTAACAAATCGGAAGGAATTCTTAAAGAATTGGCTTGTTCCTATCTTCACAGAATAGCAGCGTGAGCTAAAATCCTGCCATATACTGACGTAGTAAGATGGGTGGTGGAAAAAATTCCAGTCTCAGACAGAACCTTTTGAACAACTGATGGAAGGATATTTGGCTCATTCCAGCTTGAGGATCTCAGGAAGATGTACCATTTACCTCAACCTGAGAAGCGATACAACAAGGTGTTCTTAGAAGCGTTTGTGAAGGAAAATGATTCAGAGTCAGCCTAGATAAAGCAATGGAGGCATTTCCTTGAAAAGCACAAGCACGAGTCATCGAGTAAGTACTCTGTTGACTCATTGGCTTCCACTTATTGTTATGCTGGGGCTATGATGTGTAGGATGTGGGGAGTACATGATTATGCCAAATTCACCATAGAAATGATCCCCCTGATGGAAGCTACAATCAATGGTTATGTGATGGATTGGGAAAATATTTTGTCCGATAAACTAGCCACAACAATTATAGAGTACAAAACAAATGCGCATAAAACTTCCCGGATTATTCCCCCATTCTATTACAGTGCATATATTATGGATACTATTTGCTTTAATTCTGAATATCCAATACTCAAATAGAGATGGACTCCCCAAGACCCAAATCCAATCCATATTTACCACCAACAGTTATGGAAGGCGCATTACAAAAATCATCTGTATAAAATTTGCAATGGTTTTATTCTCCCTGTATATTATTTTATTTTTAATAAACCTGTCCCAAGGATATCCCCTTAAGCAGAAATTGACTTGATAGCAGTAAGCAGTTGGTTCGGGGAGGATAAATTTACTTATAAAGGCTTTTTGGTAGCCTTACTAAACCCCATGTTCTTCCCCTGTATGTGCCTTATAAATTGTTAGCTCGGGAATTCGCTTATCAAATAATAGTGGAAGGGACATCTAGAACCCTTAAGGATTCAAAGAAACACATGTGGCCAGTATTCCCTTTACGGTGCGACATTTTCACTCTACATGACTACAAGCATGCAAAGAAGGAGACAAAAAAGATGCTAATGCTAAATCTTGCTACAATTCCTAACAGGCCATACGATCCAAGACAGGTTGCTTATAATGTCACATCTCAAGCCAAACTTGCTAAGTTTGATCATAAAACCAATGAATTCGATCTATTTTCCTCGGCTGAATCATTATTTCAAGTTAAAACATTGGCCAGGATGAGGTATCAAGATGAAGGGATAAAAATGTTTAATAGGCTTAGAGACCTGAGGTTGCAAACTCTTCCTTTAGACCTATTAGCCACAACCCCAACAGTCCAGTCAAGCGAAACTTAACAGCAAGCTGTTGATAAAGCTCCTGCAATGGAAAAATTCCTGAGAAAGAAAAAACACCAGAGCAGGAGCAAGAACAAGAAAATGGCAGTGAACTTATTGATTGAGACATTCATATTGATCCCAAACTACTCAAAGAATGGCAACAGTTTGACTCAATTATCAGCAATACTGAGAGCTTGCAGGGATTTAACACACCTGAAGTAACAACTGGACAGAAGACAACAACTAATACAATTCCAACTGAAGGAACTAGCGGCCCACCCATGACTCAGAAGGATGTCGAAATTATTCCAGAGAACCTTTCCAATGAGATTGTTCTGCATGTAGAAGAAATACCACCCTTAGATGTCTTCTACAACCCTAAGCATAGGGCTGTAATAAAGAGACAAAGGAAAAAGAGAAAACTTGATCAATCTTCTCTTTTACCTACACAGATGGAGATAACTAATGTGGTATGGAGAGAGGAAGTCAACCCTTCTGAAGATCTTACTAAACTCTCTCAGTATGCAGGGGCATATACAGTAGCTACTATGGACAAGGCATCAGAAGTTAGCAATTTACTTAAAGAAAAGGATCAAGTGATTATCTAACTGGAAACATAGGTACATGAAAAACAACAGAGGATAGAGCAGTTAGAGCATCAGTTAGCAACACAAAAGCAGTCAAACGATCAATTAAACGAGCAATTGCTCAAAGAGAAACAGAGGATAAATCAACATGCAGTTCAAAAGCAAAAAGAACTATTTCAAGCATTGAACAAGCTAAAGACAATGAATGAACAATTGAGAAAATCGAAAGATGAACAGATCACTCAACTGTCATTGCAAATAGAAAGGTTCAAAGAGTTTCCTGAAGTGGAGGAATTCAAATCAGAGGCTCTCCAAATCACTAAAGCACTATCTACTCAGTTGAGCTTGTTATGTAATATTTTTTTTCTTGTTCCTCCCTTCTGTGAAATTTCCTTGTCTATGATTGATAAGTCAGTTGATGCAAGACAAAAATTGGAGCAGGCAGATGAAACACTAACAGAGTTTCTCTCCTGGCAAGAAACCAAGGAATGACAAGCCGCAAATCTGCCCCAAATTCTGGAATCACACAAGGAAATCTTGTTCCTTGAGTGTCAATCTCAACTGATGAAAGCAGAAAGGGCAACATCGAGATGTAGATCGACGACTGATAATCTAGTGGAATTGATTAATAATACTCTTTATTTGTCAAATTTAATTTCAGAATGTACTCCAAGGAAATTGCCATCAGTTAAAGCATTGGAATAGATATGGAAACAGGAGCTGGAAAAGAGGGAGAGATTGATCGCGGGCATTCAAACTTTAACACGGGAAACCTTTTGGTTCTTCCTTGTTAAACCATATAGTCAAAGGACAACAATCAAATGCCTAACCGATGCAATCGGTTACATAATTCCTGAAATTAGTGATGCCACATTTACTGCCCAACTACATTCGTGTATGAGTCATCCTCCAGAACTGCAACCGATGCTTGCCATATTCTAGCTCAAGCCAAAAGATAGTCAACCGAAACAATGAACCATTCTTACTGACTGCAAGCATGTCTATTTCGGGGAGATTTTCATATATTTTTGATTTGGTTACACCAGCTCACAACATTTTTATTTCATAGTTAGTTAGTTTAGATGGTATTTATAGACCCTTTCATGTTTTTAGAAAGGGTCTTAAAATTTTGTATTAAGACTTGGATTGGAAGTTGCACTATTGTGCTTCCAATATATATATATTTTTTATGAAACTGGACCTGAATTTTGAGCTTTTAATGAAGAGTACTTTTGTCTGATATGCACTACTGCTTCCTATAAAAGTATTTCCAAGTTAGAAAGTGGGATCCAAATGCAATTCATGTCAAAGGGGATTCAAACACATATGGTACTATTATCTATGTTTTGCTTCATTCTTTTATGTGAACTAGCATTCATTCATTTTGCTATTATTGATGTATGTATAAGCTCTTACAACAATCTCTTTTACTTATCACTATTGAATGTTCAAGAGTTGATATTTTTCATCTATATATGTGTCAATGATATATAAAGATCAGTGCAATAATGTTTTAATTATTACTTTGTTCAGCTATTTGAAAAAAGTAATTATCATATGAATGAATATTTTTGTTTAAAAGTAGAGTCATCTACATGCCTACTTTTCAATAAGAACCATTAAGAGTTGCACTAAAACAAAGACTTCCCGGGATAGCTTAGTTAATTACATTATTGCATTTTAGAATGAATCTTTCATCATTTTCCATTAGATATAAGTAAATTAAACACTTATCCATCCCATTCATAAATCATTGGGAAACTGGTCCCATTATATCTAGTCGGAGCCACCACACCAAACGGAAAAGGAGTTGCCTTTAAGGTCCAGACCAGGTGGTTTTCCCCGATGTTGATGCAACGATTTTCAAGGCATCAACAGAACATTAAAGAAAGAGACTTACACAACAAACATATATAGTATTGAAGAGTGTAAATGGTTTAGCAAACAACAAATAAGGCACCTAAGGTATTTTTCTAAATGCAACTATTAAATGGAAACAGGAATTAAAAATTGTGACTTTCATTGAATCATGTCCACTTTCTTACAACAACAAAAAATGGATCCCTAAATTGGAAAAATGGACACAATGAAGTAAACCACAAATTCTAGGGAATCTGATTCAGATTGGTGATTTTTGGCTCCAATGAGATTTTGGTGTGAGTATGCCAAGAATTGATTCTGGTAACTATGGATAATATTCATATTAATGTGGAAACACTAGAACAAAATCCTTAACAAGCAATATATCATTATTACTTAGTAGGCTTTGATTTAAGAAGGCATCGCGACCTACATAGTACAAATCACACCTATAAGTGATGTTAGTACCAGAGTGTAGGAGAATGCTAACTCAAAGACTTGCACCCCAAAGCCAACTTTGGAATTAGCAAAGTTTTGGTGTGCGTAACTTACCACTTTGGCACTTTGTCGTTTTTCACTTTCACTCATTTCTACCTTCGTATTCTGACTAGTGGGTACTTAAGTACTTCAATAGTGAGGCACATTGTTATTTTATAACTTATGCTCTTTTTTCACTCATAGATTTAATATTCTTGTATTTCAAGTTTTCAACACTATCGAATGTGTAATTACTTCTAAGATACTTCTATAATATGCTTGTGCACCTTTGGAACTTTTAATATCTTGAAGTTCATTTGTAATTATAATACTTTTGTAAGTTAACGTGTTCTCACTTTTATCAAATGTCATCATGGTACTTGGCCACTGAAAATATTTACTCCTAATTCCACCTTTTGTTTTGTGTGGTTAACCTTCTACATGTTGCAAGTTGATTATGGGAGCAAGGAATGAAGATTCTTATGCATGGTTGTAGTCTTTTCTTCCCACAGTTTCCATAGAATTTAGGTTATTACCTTTGAAAATATTTGATTTTGATGGAGTAATATGCTACAATTTGATGTTCGCAAAGGTTGTAGTTATCATTAAAACAATTATGATAGGTCACGTTAGTAACAAGTTAGTGGGCTTGGTTCAAAAAGAAGAAATGTTGCATGCATCCAATGCATAGATTTGATGTGACAAGCCCCCCATTATATTAAACTACCTACATAACCTATACAAACTATAGTACACACAACATCCTACCCAGTCATATATTGATTTCCATAGTTGCACGTAGGATGGATTATTCTTTCATATGGTATCAATCTACGTTGTTTGGGTTCCACATGAGTATTTTGGTACAAATAACAAAGCAACCAGGTATATATGCATTGATTCACTTGTAGCCCAAGATATATATATCATTTTTAATGACTATGAGGCATCCTTGTGGCGTGCATAGCTAGTGCTAATTCATAGTTTTGATCAATGTTCCTATATTATTGTGAACCTAACATGTAGGATTTCACACACGCACACACACACACATATATGTATGTATGTATGTACATGTGTATATATAAGCCAATATATACGACCACGACACTTGGTTTTTTACCTAGTCACTCGGCTTGACTCCATGCTCATAACCTATAGGAACTATGAGTTAACACCATTCCTTTAGTAGTGCAAACAAAGCTAGCAAGAGCTCACACAAGAGCATACCTATTCAATAGAGATATGATTTATGAACTACAACATTCCCTTATGACACACAAAAATATATTAATCCAAGCACATAATATTGTTAAGTATCCATAGTCACCTTTAATGCTAAGATTAACCGGACTCAAGAATCCATACACATATAAGGTTAATGGTTTCAGTTCTTAGGTTTGTATTGTGTTCTTTCAGTTATACGAGGACATTGTTACACGTCAAATTGTCGCATTAGGCAAATGATCGTCAGTTTGCATCTTCCGCTATCCATCAAAGTGTTCAAATGCATCCCATTGCAAGGTTAGAACCGAAACAATCCCAAAGATAATGAAATTCCTGGATCTCAAGGCTCAAAAAACTATGTTTGGCTTCTTGCACAGTTCCCTAGTACATTTATGCGCATACACAGAAGAGACCATTGGAAATTGCGCAAAAGTGCGCTCTATCTGACACTATGGCCTGCACGCATGAATTAATGCAAGTAAAAAATAAAAAGTAAAGTCTAGAAGCTTTTTTAGTCAAATATTTCCCAACTAACAACTTTAAATGGATGCCTACTCAAGCTTGATCCCTCCCATCATGGAGCTATTTCCTTTTCATTATGGATCCCCTATCCCCCCCATTTGTGGATCTCATCCCTTAGGAATGGAGCCCAAACCTCCTCCTCTTCCCCTATAAATCAAAAACATGCCAAAGGATTGGAGAGGACTATTAAAGGTAGGCTTATGCTGCAAAAATAAGGCTAGGAGGCTTTTCATCCAAGAAGAGGGTTGGAGATTGTGAGAAAAGGCTTGTAACATCAAGGCTTTGAGGTTATAAGTTTGTTCTCCCTTTTATTTAATAAAAATCAATTGTTCTTTTTTAATTATGTCTTTTCTCATATCATTTGTGGGATTCCTTGATCACTCATATAGGCTATGATTGGTTATTGATTCAATTTATGATATTTATTGAGTTAATTAGTTCATTTATCTTTCATTCTATACACTAGATGCTTTGATCCTTTGTGTTTTTTTGTATATGCAGATCTCCTTCGAAACATCATGGAGAACTTGTGGAAAGCACTGGAATGGTCTCTAAAACATCAAGGGGAAGCTAACTGTCGAAGGAACCGAAAGGGACTTCAACAAGCATTTCGATAAATCAATAAGTGACATCTCTAATATTATTTGTTTCAATCAATTGTAAGCTAAGGAAAGGTAGCAATTCTTTTCTTGTTCGTTACTAGATTTCTTTGAGGTCTATCGAGATCCATATTTTCCGCATAAGGGATTAGTTTGCGTAACAAATTGGTGACTCCACTAGGGATTGTCTCACTCTCCATCATTCTCCTTGTTTTGAACTTTGATCCTTTTGTCATAGCCCTCCTTGAGTGTTTGGAAACTAGTGAAAGTCTTTCTTTTTTTTTTTTGCTAAAAAACTGCCACTATGCGCACTTGGCCCTTTGCAACAATGAATATGCGCACTAGATTGATCTATTACTTGCGCACATACCTGGATTTTTTGAATTTTTTCCCCTCTTCAAGTCCAAAGATTTTTGTTTTTCCTATTTAATTACACTTGTTTGTACCTTCATTAGGTCTCATTCAGTTTGGTTGAGTGTTGTGAAAGAGTTTGCTTGAAATTTTCTTGTTTTCACAATTTAGGGTAAAAGCTTCATTTGGTGTGTAGTCAATCTATCAAAAGAAAGATTAGTTGGGTTTAGTTTTCAATCTTCCTGTCTTTATTCTTTCGAACAGATCAAATCGTTTGTTTATTTTACTTTGTTGTGAGAGACTGCTAAGTGAATGAAAACAATGATTTACAAGAATGAGTATTGTTTGTGAAAAGTGCTTCTTATGTTGAATGTGAAACAAAAAGTCAATTTTCTTCCATTACTAAAGTGTTTTAGAATTATACTCTTGATTGCAGCAAATTCATAGCCTTCAATATGAGAAATTAATTTTAAGTTTTGTTTGGTTTCTTCATGCATTTTGGAATTTTTTTCGAGTGACTGTATGTCAAAAGGAAAGTTTCTTGATTTTATGATTTATTGGGTGAATTGAAATTCTAAAAGTTAATTTCCACATTTAGGTAATTTGAAATTGAAGATTAGCATTTAGGAAAAGGGATATAATGCGATTTAAGAGTTTTTTTACATTTCCATTGAATATTTGAAAAGAATCTCTCCTAACTTCAGTTAGAAATTCTTTGAAAATAGAATATTACATTTCATTTTTTATTGCATTATGGATTTGCGTCAAGTCATAATACCATCAGTTTCACGTCCATTACCTTTGAGTAAATAACAACTTAAAAATAGTGCTAATAAAACCAATCTAGATTATTTTATTATTTTAGGGCTCTTTTCCACCTGTATTAGATCAGGTTGTAGGTCTTTGGAATAGGGAAGTGAGATAAATTTCTGTTGACATTGTTGGACCCACCAACATGTCAGGGGATCTCCCCGGTAAGAAGTCCCAACTAGACCTCAGATCATTGTAGGAGTCCCAGTAGTGGGTAGTAAAGCTATGCCTTCACTGCAATAACGCGTAGAGGTAAGGAAGATATCCTTGTCGGAAGTAAGTCTGTGACCTTGCAGCAAGTCAAGAGAGATGCATGGGGAGGTTCTAACACACGGAAGGGGAAAAAATTGTGTCCCTTAGAAGCATATAACAGTAAGCAACTTGAAAGGAATACACAATTTGAATGACATCAAAAAATGGAAAGCATAATAGTCGATAATCCAAAGTGATGAGTTAAACCAACAACATGCTTCAATAATATTCATACAATCACATACAGAATAGTCTATACATCAATGCGTAAGTTAAAACTACATACATTGCTAAGTAACCATAATAGTCAAACTACAATAAAAACATATGCATGAAACATGTTGCCTCTATTATAGTATATAAAGTGAAAGTTCCATCCATACATACAACCATGACAACCACTAACCCCACTAGTGGAACATTACAGTCAACACACCTTCTCCTCCAAAGAGATGTGCTCGCTCTGCACTGTGGAGAAGACAATGCTCGTCACAATAGTCTCCAAGCCCTCTCTAAGCAATGCCTAGCAAAAGCTTGGCTCCCAAAATCTTGTTCTATGAGTTATGAGGTTCTATTTATAAGAAAGGGTGGGGTGACCATTGAAATTCCCCTTTGTGACTCTTGGACTACCCTCACGACTCTTTACATTACATATAACTATTTGTATTCCACTAATGACACTTATAATTTCACTTTACATCATGTTTACAAAAATGATACATTCTCCACATATACACATGGGACAAAATTGGCTTGAGTCATCAAAACAAGACAACACTAAGACTCAGACAGTTGTGGAAAGACCCACTCATTGATCTTTTCTCTATGATCCTCGATGACAAACTGATGCCATGCTTGATAGTGTGCAATGGTGTCCACGTACTCTTTGATGATATATTTTGGGAAACGAACTCTTGCCTCCATTGCTTTCAGGTATACTGATTTATAACATCGGTCCAACTAATCCTGTAACATGCGTAACTTAGTCCTCAACAAGGCTGGACCGACGATGTACATACACATGTTATCTGTGTTGACTTGCAAATCTACGCTAGTGGCCGTGAGCACCAACTGATCAAAGTACACATCAAGCTCTAGTCTAACTTGGTTCTTTTCTTTGGCATCGGTGAGCGTACCAATCGACGGGATGCCATACTTCCTCACCACGACATCCAAACTCTTATACAACCATCCATACGAAGCTCAATATCAGTGATGAGCGGCGGTTGCTCCTCATAGTTCTGGATCTGACTCTGAATGCACGCTTTGTTCAACTCCACCTATGGCTTCATCATCTTGTGCAAATGAAGTAAGGCTCCCTTGTACCTCATTGTCCATGTTTGTACAAGATCAATTGCGGCATGTATGTCTGTGGGTGTTCGCGCTATCTTGGTGAAGCGTTGCTGAAGAACATGTAGGTGGACAAGTACCTTGTGCATGGTGATGAACCTATCATACAGTCTCCACATGAATATATCAAGAGCCGATACTTCAGAAAGTATGGCCATCTTCATCTCTAATCTGGCGGATCCTGTTGATTTTTCCTCTCTCTTCCTGGCTGCTTGCACCTCCTTATCCATGCGCTCATTTTCTGCTATCAAGAACTTAACACTCAAGCTGGTGGCTTCAGCATAAGCCTTTGTAGCATTGACCAAGGCAGTTGGATGTCTTTGCACAATCACCCATTCTTCTAAGTGCGCAGGTGATGCATGCTCATCCAGGGTGCGCACTCTACGTGCCTGTACAACTCTATGTTGTGACTCATCAAAGGCTATTGTGTACACCTCTATTTCCATATGGTCTTCAAGGAGAATGGTGTCCCCTTGTTCACTCCAAACTTGCTCTATTGTTGGAGCTTGTGAAGCCTATGGAGTGACCTCAGTTGCTTTTGGCATGAGGTCGATATCATGATCTTGTTCCGGATGCTCCATCTCCATGTCCATCTGTTCTACTATATGTTCATCTTGCAAAGAAAGTTCTTGTTCGTGCAGCTACTCACCCTTTTCCTCATCTACTGCTGGTTTAGAGTCTTCAACCTGTATTGGTGCAGTTTGTGATGTCTGTGTGCCTTGCACTTCCTCCTGTTCCTATCCATGTTCATGCTCATGTTGTGCTTCCTTCTCTCTTCTGCACAACTCTTATTCTTCCTTGAGCTTCCGCTGGACTTCATGCAACATCCTCTCTGTATCCTCTAGCCTTTTATTCTCTCTCTTTCTTTGCGTTATCCTCCTATTGCATTGTCACCTCTTAGCGTCTATCTTCAAAGCTAAGTTTTCCACAAGTGGGTCTTCCTTAAACTTGTAGGTCTACTCTGTCTCTCTGCCTTCCACAATATTCCTCTTGCATAGGTTTGTTGCTCCCTGCGGTGCTGTTACCTTGAGTGTTGCTAGCCACTCCACAATAATGTTGATCGGTTCGTTGAGCCTAAAGGAGATATAACAATATCTCCATGGGTCTTCCTCCGGTCAATGACACGCCCCGTGGATCCAAGGATAGTATACTCTTGCAAAGTGGTCCCTGCATAAACCATGTGGGTCGTGCAGGTTGAAACTCCTGGTGCTGAACTTAAACTTCATGAAGTCTTCCACCTCTATATCCGCTTCTTTCAAACTCCTGGTCGCGTACAACCTAATTCACATAGGAAGCATGGGCCATGGTGCCTTCTTCTTCCTATGTAATGCAGCTGACAACCCTGTCGAGATGTGATATGCAACCTCCTGCATGAACAACTTGTCTGTGGTAAACCTCGGCAACACATGAGGAGATTTCTCCGCGTTCTACATCCTGATGAAGGTTCCCTCGAGTGAGGCTTACCAATCTACAATGTTCAACAACGCATCCATTGTTTCTTGGGACATGCAGTGCAAATTTTGTTCAAAGATAATTGTGTATAGAGGGGCGATGAAATGGTCACATATTCTAGCCATGACTCCTCGGTAACTGAAATCTGAGAGCAACTTGCAATATATGTTCACAACATTTTCTGAAGGTGTCCATGCCCAACCCATGCCAGGAAACTGTTGATGGGCATAGATTGCATCGAGTAAGTTTGAAGTCAAGTGTCTGAGCATTGGATAGATACACTTTCAACTGGAGAGACAACATGTCGGACCAGTTGAGTGGTTTCCCTTCACTTGCCAGCTGATCCAACAAAGCAACCCAACTCTACGGGAAGGTTTATGTACTCCCTTGGCCATACAAGCAACATGAGAAGATGACCAAGAACTTATATGCCTTCCTCAGTGTCTTTGTCCTGTATTTCTATTTGGGTGTCATCATGAACTTTGTTGGCTCCTTTACCCAATGCTTCAAGATGTCTCTTGTGTTTGTCCTGCAGTTGGGAGTGTAGAATGGTGCATCCATCCTTCACACTAGGACTGGAAAATGATATATCCCATGATAATCATTTGTCCTAAAGGAAGGAAACCTTACTCCATTGACATTGCTCAGTATCATTGTCTCAGGATCAGTGTGTGAGACAATCCATTGGATCACATATGTGCATGGGAACACAAGAAACCTGCATGCAACCTTGTATAGTCCTGACTTATGGACATTCACATAGACCTGTTGATTCTCCAAATTCTCCTCAAAGATGCCTGAGAAGACGATGTTGATGTCTTGCCAAGTAATTTTTATGTCCTTCTCGATGAACATGTGTGTGTTTGTGTACACAGGCAAGCTCATTGAGCCCTGTTCAACCGCGTCCCCAATACTACTTTCAACTTTGTATTTTGATTCAGCTCTCTTGGAGGCAATGGTACCTGTACTCTCGAGAAGATGCTCAAATAACTGTGGTACCTAGAGACAAATAAGACACTCATGGCAAGAAAATGTTAGCTAAAAACATAAAACAACTTTTAGAAACATTCATGCAATAAATTGGTGATCGTTGGCCAAGATTGCACAACACTGACCTCAGGAAGCTGGGAGTCTGTCAACTGAAACTGTGCATTACGCAGTACAAACTGCCAATGAGGCTTACTGCTGGCTAGATCTGTGTAATGCACAGTCCAAAGAGGCTAACTTCTGACTGAAATTGCACAATGTGCAGAACAGTTAGGCTGGGTTGCTGCCCGGAACTGCGCATTGCGCCATTCTAGTGGGCAGGACTGGGCATTGCCTCCCAGGATTGTGCAGAGCACAACTTGGGGATTATGTGGGAAGCCTATGCACAATTCCTGGAGGTAAGGCAGAGCCTTGACTACCTGGAATGTGCAGAGCTTGCTGGGAGACACAATATCAAGGTTGAGACAACCCAAATCTACCCGATGGCAACCCGAAAACACGAAGGAGTGAATGTGTGTGTGAAGCTGGTGTAGATCTAAGTGAGATAAACATGCATGTGATTCGAGTGAGTCTAGAAATTAGTTAAATGACAAAACCAAGAAGCTCATGAAGCGAGTATATGAAATGATGATTGCGTGCAAAAATAGTGTTATGTGTGGGACACTAAGGAAAGGTAATGCAAAACTTGAAACAACAATTCTACAAGCTAAAATACATTGAAACGCGAGCGGTCATTCAATAAAACCAAGGAAACAACACTCATACAAGCCAAAAACTAAAAAGCGACTAAAAAGGGGTAAAAGGCATGAGAAACAAAAATTACCCGAAAAAGTTGCATCGACTGTGCCAAAGGTTACTATATGCCTAGGAAATTTCAGAGCTCCAAGATCGAATGTGAAGAATGAGCTTTGAGGCGTTGTTTAAATAGATTTGGTGAAATTAAGGTTTATGATGTGCATGCCACAAATCGAGGAAAACACGACACTTAGCAAGAAGTTTCTAAAAATGGTTTTGCATGTAACTCATGTTGCTAAAAATAGATCCCTAAAATCTAGGGATATATATATATATATATATATATTTATTTATATATTTGCTTCTTTTTTTTCAGGAAAAGTTGCATGACATGCAAGGAAGGATTGCACAGTTTTGGAGGGAATCAGACAACCTACCGCACGTGCAATAGACAATTAGCGAGGGAAAACTTCTACATTGTTTCTGGACTGAGAGGCCTTAGTTGACTTCCCAACTCTACACAATTTTCCAAAGCCATATCGGTTGGCATGATTTGCACAGTTTACAAAGCATGACTACCTGGTTTTCTCTGTGCAATTTCTGAGTGCAAGGCAATTGTTGGGCTGCTCTGCACATTTCTATTGGGATAGACCAGTTACCCTCTAGGTTTGTGCTGTTTTGCCCGACAACTGATCGATCGGATGTGAACCAAGTGCTTGGTGTACTTATGGTTGATCAATAGGAAAGTGAGTTGAACAAAAGCTATGAAATGACAAATGAACTCAAATAAACACAAGTACCTGATCAGTGTAGGATAGTTGCGATGATTTCAAGGAGGGAGGCTCCAAAACGAAGGGAAGGCAAAATTTTGGAGGGTGGTTGTAGCTGTTACAACACTTTCCAAAGATGCAAACAAACATTAGAATCTTGCGATAGGGAGTAAGTCCATTTACTTTAATTTGGATCTTGGAAGCTCCCCTTACAAAGGAGTTAAGCATGAGCTCATGTCAGATCCAATGGAGTGATCGACCCCACTTCATTAGTTATGGTAGAGTGATTTACATGCATTAAAAACAGTGTTGAAAGGTATTTGAGAGTCACTTGGAAGTAAACCTTAAATAAACCATGTTGAGGTACTTTCAAGGGGATTGAGATTTGTTACTCTTCCCTTGCGTGTACGTTCGATCTGTGACTGCCCCCCTAGGTTAAATTGTTTTACATGGTAACCCTAGAGACCATAATCTTAGGGATATTACCCAAGGTCATGGTGGAGGGGAAGTCTTTGTTGTTCCTGGAACAGACATTGGCTAGACTCACTTGGACCTTTTTAGAGGTTATTCTTCATTTGAGATGGCATGAATGAAGTTTATTTACACCAAATCGTGTACATTAAGCAGGTTGTCAATGTAACTAGTTTCGCCCGCTCTATCTTTAGCCACTTTTCACATTGATCTCTAAGACATTAGATTTCATTACCAACTAGTGATTTCGCTATGAAAATCTTGTTTGCATGGTTTGATTCCTTAGATTTACTATCACATGTTAATTGTTTATTATTTTTAGAGACCTTAGGTTTGGATCGTGAATATTATTTGGTTTTTTGATAAAATTTCATCGTGGCTGATTCACCAAGGCATTTGTGTAGAATGCAGGGTTTACCCCCTGAATTTACACCTAGTCAATTGGAAAAGATTAAAATTGAAAGGTCAAATAATAAGATGTGGGACCTCATAACAACTCGAAACATCTATAGTTTTAGAATTCGAGACAATAGAAACTGAAGTGAATCCAACAAAATAATTAGCATCAGGCTTAGTTCATTCTGGCCTAGAAGTCACCAAAATTATTCAAAGTGAATCTGATACTAGTGAAGTTTCAGACACATAACTAACTGAACCAGAAGTTGAAGAACTCGAGTCTAATATTTCTCAACTTGAATCATCTTCAGTTGTTATAGCTCCTATGCCTTATCCACCTTCACCTAGAAGGAAACTTATAATTACAACTCGACTACCTCATGGTTTAATTAATATTTAAGATATTACTAGGAACGAGGAGGAGGAATCACCTCATACTCTAATTACTACTGGTGAACCCAAAGTTTTTTCAAGAGTTCCTTTTGATCTTTTCCAACCCGATCCTTCATATTGTACCCCTTTGAACTTTTTAGGTCCAATTTTTCCACCTCACCATATTCCTTTTTATTCACCGAGACGAACCATGTCAAAAATTCCTCTTGGGAGTCAACCTACTAATACTTATATGTTTACCAACTCTCTAGAGTCATTATGTATGGTGGTCCTTTAGTTCCTGCTGGGTACCAGTAACTTACTGGAACTTTTTGAGGAGCTACTGCTTCCCCTCAAGTTTCCACTTGGACATATAGTCTATCTACATCTATTGTTCAGAGCATGACATCCATGCTTGAAGCACCTTTGGCATTAGAACAATATGTTCACATGATATTTGGTAACTTAAGTAATCTTGAAGTAACACCAATTTGTGTTTATTACCCGCTTGGGGTGAAACCACCTTATCCTCCACTTGGAGGACAACCTATTTTCAGATCATATCCTACACTTGGAGGACAACTTTTTACTGGAACTTATGGTCAGATACCTCAGGTCGGTCTAGGTCAACCTATTGTGGCTCAACCCTTGGTTAGTACTCCTTACCCTGGGACGAATACTATTTGGAACCCTGTTATTTCTCAACAATTTGTTCCAGTTTCTCCACAAGTTACTGTTTATCAACCTTTTCAGCTTATAGGAAAATCAATTCCACAAATACTTGTGCCAAGCTTTGCAACACCTATCCAACAATCTGTCCAGGGAATTCATCAAACACTTGTCCAAGGAATTCCTCAAACACCTGTTCAAAGTGGACCTCAAGCACCTATCCATACATATGTTCAACAACCGGTTCCAAGTTCACCTTAGACACCTATCCTAGGAGTATCACAAATGACTATCCAAGTTACTCCTCAAATACCTGTTTCACAACCTACACAGGTTATCCCTTAGACATCTGCTCATCAAACTAGCCTTACTGTCTAGTCTACAACACAAATTCCTATAGGATAACCTGGTACAAGGACAATGCTAACACCTTTTGAAGGTAAAGCTTTTCTTGTTCCTCCTTTTCAAAGTCAAGTTTTTATTGTTCCACCTTTTCGAGGTCAATCTTTTCAAATGCTACCTTTCCAAGATCAAGCTTTCCAAAGCCAACCTTTTCAAGGTCAATATTTTATGAGTTAGCATGTTCAAAGTCAATTTGTTCAAGGTCAACCTGTACAGTGGAAATATTACTTGGGTCAAATGGTTCAAATTCTACCTTTCCAGAGCAAACCATACCCTAGTCATAGTTATCAAGTTCCTTTTCAACAATAATCTGGTGTGATTCACCCCGATTACCCTCGAGGAATTCAAATTCCAACCACACAGGCTATTTCAGGATATCCTGGGTATTATCCCCAAGGGGTTGGACTTAACCCTCAAGGTTATCAAACTTCATAACAAGACCCTAACCGATAGTTACAATTCATTGCAACTTTAGATTTACCAAATTTATCTCGGTTAACAAGCGATCCTACCTATTATTATCCTTTTTGGTCAGAAATTCGTACCAAGTTACTGAGTGATATACCAAAGTTTGAAGGTTAATTGGGAGAGTACCCATCAAACCATGTCATGGCATATCATCTTTGGTGTGCATCGAATTCACTAATCAATGATTCTATCAGACTTCGCCTTTTCCAACGAACTTTAACCGATTCGACAGTAAAATGGTACATTGAGTTACCTCATGCTTATTTCCATAATTTAAACTCTTTAGCAACAACATTTTTGACACATTTTCAACTACTAATTTTGATATGACACTGGTACTGAACTTAATTTGACTTCCTTAAAACAATTGAAATCTACTTATATTTCAAATCATATACATGAATGGAGACGGAGAGCTCGATTAGTCAAATCTTTTATTCCAGATCAAATTTTAGTTGAATGGTTTACAAAATCATTTATTCCCGATACTACCTAGGATGTTGTTGAGGGATGTGTTGTGACGAAAGAGTAGGTAATTTCTCTTGCCCAGTAGCTAGACTTACTCTATACCCAATCTGGCACCTTCTATAAGGAAATATTGAATTTACCTCGACTAACAATTTTAGATCAATCAGATTCTCCTCCTATAAAATCTAACACCGTTGATGGTATAATTGGTTATGTCAGTGATCAGTCTAAGAGAAAAAAGAAGAATTCTAAAATCACTCAGACTTTGGCTATACAAGATTCACCCACTGAAAGCCTTTCTCTGAAAACTACCTTTGAAATTAATGTCATAGAGTCATCTACTGACAAGAATCAATCATCCGGGGGTAAAAAGAAGGGGAAAGGTAAAACAAAACAAAATGCTTCTCAGAAAGAGAAACCGAATAAAAATGAACCTGTTGATGAGAAAAAGAAACCTCGTTATCCTTGCCTAATTTGTAATGAATATCATTATACAAAAGAATGCCCACATCGAGTAGAGGTTACTATATTCTTAAAAGGTTCTCCAACTCCTATTGTTTTGAAGGATCCTTTTCCTTCTCAACACAACAAAATGATTTCACATAATCCATCTTCTTCTTCCACATCGACAAATATCATCTTGATTCTTTGCAGCAAGTTATTGTAGCAACAAGATCAAAATATTACGGGTCTAAGGGTCATGCAGTAAATGGGAATGATGTTAGTCCATCTAGTCAACCTTCTAGTTCAATTCCTCCTCCTTTCGAACCATTACATATTGAGATGCAAAGCCATGACATGATGATTCTACCGCATCCCAAAGGTGTTGAAAAGCATCTTTCAACCCACATGCTAGAGCAGCTCAGAATTACAACATTGTTGAAGACCTGATGTCATCTCTTGAGGTGCTACAAACATGTCCAACACAAAGAAAGCTACTATTGTCAGCTATTGGAGCAATTGATCCTCAAGATTATAATATTATTATTTTTAATATTGAAAGTCATATACCTATACTCCCACATCAGCTGGCATTTCAAATACCAGTTTTTGTCAAAACCAAACGAGTGTTTCACGCAATTATTGATGAAGGAGCTTCTACGTGTATCATGTATGTTTCTTGTTTGAAAGATTTAGGTTCTCCAACTATCAATCAATCACGTACCACTTTGAAAGCCTTTGATGGAAGGGGTTTCATCCTCATGGAATCCTAAATGATCTACCAACATAGTTAGAAGATAAGACGACCACGATTGAAGTTGAAGTTGTCGATGCTCAACTCAATTACAACCTTTTACTTGGTGAAAGTTGGACCTATGATATGTATACAATGGTCTCATCACTTTTCCATATGATACTCTTTCCTCATCAAGTGAAAATAGTCAAGGTATACCAATTGTCTTACTACACTCATGATCCTAACTTTATAGGTAGTGCACCTTTCGTTGGAAACGATTACTCCTTATGAGGATTTTGGTGTTGGTTTGCTCAAAGATTCATCACTAATGATAACTTTTGCACTTCCTCCACCAAATTGTCATTCTAATGTTGCCTAGGTTAACATGATCACATCAAGCACTACAAAATCTTATGATCCGTGGATAGTGGCTTTAGAATCTTAATTGATCTCCTATGGCAATGAGATGCCTTTGAGCCCACTTGAATTGGCTTATTAGGTATCTCAAACGTTTTCTGATCCACCATCTTTTGAATTTGATCGAGTGAATGTGATCAATGACGATTATTCTCCTTTACCTTAGTTAGAACCAATTTCACTTCTCGATTCTTTTGACAATATCTTTCCAAATGATGAAAATATTATGAATATAATGACTTTGGATGAAATTCCATGGGACAATAGTCATCATCGTTCATCTTTTCATCCTAACCTTGATAAAACTGAGAATGATTTTTCAACTATATTTTCGACTAATATTATAGATAGTCCTGGATGGCCCATGTCAATTCTTCACGTTGAATTTGAAAAGGATTTGGAAAACATGTCTACAACGATTGCAATTAATATCTCATTCAAAACAAGAATTATCGATAACATTCACATAGATGCCTCATGCTCACTTGAAGAGATTAAAATGTACAAAGCCCTATTTCAAGAATTTTGTGCCATTTTTTCCTCGGCCTATGAGGAAATGATAGGAATTTACATGAGTATTATTGTTCATGAGAATAATATTTACCTAGATGCTAAACCTATTAGACAACAATTATGTCTATTGTATCCATGAAAGGTTGCTGCTATTAAAGTTGAGGTTGAAAAACTGCTCAAAGCAGGTTTTATCTAGTCGATTCCCTTGATTGATTGAGTTTCCAATATTTTTATTGTTAACAAAAAGCAAGGGACCATCAAAGAATGCATAGATTATAGGGATATTAATAATGCTTGTCCCAAGGACAACTATCCTACCCCTATATTGATTAAATCGTTAACTATTATGTCGGGAATGAAATCTTTTCACTCATGGATGGATTTTCTAGGTACAACCAAATCAACATACTCCTAGCTGATCAACATAAAACCACATTCATCTGTCCATGGGGGACTTTTGCTTATCAAAAACTCCCATTCAAATTAAAGAATTTCGGTGCAACCTTCCAACAGGCTATGTCTTATGCATTTCATGATATCAAGCATATTGTACAACCCTATTTGGATGATTTACCAGCTCATTCGTTAAAATTAAAAGATCATCCAACACATTTGAGATCTATCTTTATAAGGTGATGACACTACAATATACGCTTGAACCCTCGCAAATGTGTTTTTTTGTCCAATCTGGTCGATTACTGGCATTTATCGTATCTAAGGAATTTATTCGTGTCGATCTACTCAAGGTAGAGACTACTCTGAATTTGCCTACTCCTTCTAACCTCCACCAACTCCAAATTTTGTAAGGGCAAGAAAACTTGTTACGTCGATTCATCCAGAACTATGTTGAGCTAACTAAAGGTTTTACTCGAATGTTGAAAAATGGCATCTCATTTACATGGGATGAAGTTCCTTAAGAAGCTTTTGATGCACTCAAACACGCGTTGACTCATACATCGATGTTGCATCCTCTCGATTATCATTGAGACTACTTTTTGTCTTTAGTTACATCTGATGTCACCATTCACATGGTTTAGTTAAGGAAGATGAGTTGAACAATGAGCATGTGATATATTATTTGAGCATAAATCTCAAAAAAATTGAAGTAAGATATGCACATGTGGAGAAATTGGCCTTGGAAACCGTTAAAGCGGTCCAAAGATTTTGTCACTATATTCCCTTATGCAAAACAAGAGTGATTTCATATTGCAACCCTATGGTTTACAGTCTCACGAGATAGTTGTTGGGCAGAAAATATTCTAAGTGGATAGTTAACCTGCAAGAATTTGATTTAGAATTCATAAAATCTAAGTCTAAGAAATCATTGGTGTTTGTCGAGTTGTTATGTGACTTTCACTATACTGAGACAAAAGTCGTGGCAAAATATTCTCTTCCAGACGAATCCCTCTTTCTTATCATTACTTTAGACCCTTGGTATGGATATATCATTGTGTATCTTCAAACCCATACTCTTCGGTCAGAATTGACTCGAACCGACTGTCGTCATATTCAGTACCAATCCCAACAATACACTATTGTTGGCGATACACTTTATCATCACGATGCTGATTCCATTTTCAGGCGATGTTTGACTCACGAGTAAGCTGAAAAGGCATTGAATGACTACCATTATAGAGCTTGTGGTGGTCATATGTCATGGTTTTCCACTCTCCAAAATATCTTGCATGTTGGGTATTTTTGGCCTTAAATGTTCAAAGATTGTATAACTACAGTAAAAAAATGCCACTTGTCTATTCTACGATAACAAAATGTGTGCACCTCCATCTCCTCTTCACCCAATCATTGTTGTCAGTTCTTTTGCCAAATGGGGCATCGATTTCCTTACATGTAACCCTCACTCAGCTGAGGGGCATGGGTACATTATTCTAGCAGTGGATTATTTTACGAAATGGGCTGAGGCGATGCATGCATATAAATATGATGGCAAAATGAAATTTATTTTCATATTCAATCATGTGATTTCTAGGTTTGGGATTCTACGAGCCATCGTCACAAACCATGGTAGCCATTTTCGAAACTTTAGGATGACTGAACTTAGTGCAAAGCTAGGCTTGCATCATGAAAATTCTACTCCATATTACTCGCAGGAAAATGGCCAAGTAGAAGCCGTTAACAAGGTTTTGACCACACCGATTAAACAGATTGTTGAAATTCATAAACAAAATTGACATCTAATGATTTTTCCAACCTTATGGGCATATCGTACCTCAACAAAAACTTTAACTGGTTTTACTCCCTTCCAACTGGTTTACGGTCTGGAAGCAATTTTGTCGATTGAATGTGAAATACCGTTATTAAAACTGGAAATCAAATTGTTAACAACCACTTCTGTAGAGGAGGAATGTTTTTTATAGTTAGCAAGACTAGATGAGACTCATCGTGATGATGCATTAGCTAGCGAGACTCATAAGAAACGAGTTAAGGCACAATTTTATAAAAATGTAAAACCTTGCTCATATTCAAAAGGTGACCTAGTCTTGGTTTATGATCAAGAACATGATAAATTAGGTGCTGGTAAATTCGAGCCCATGTGGCATGGCCCTTAAATTGTAAAAAGTATATTGAAAAAATGGGCTTATGAGCTAGTTGACAATGGCAACATTTCTTTAGAAAAGACCATAAATGGTCTTTAACTGAAGAAAGATTATGCTTAAATCATTCAATGAAGAATTTGTATATTGTTGTATCATTATTTGTGTGTGGCATTTTTTAGCATCTTTTTACAATTTTATGCTACTTCTCCTACTTATCTTGTGTTACACTTGATTTGCAGATGTCAACGCTCCCTCAAACTTACATTGACTTTGTCGATGGTGCTAGTCGTAGTAATAAGAATTTGTCTTCCACAGACTCGGTCATTTATTCACACATAGATGATTTAATTTCTATTCATGGGATATGCCTCGGTGGAACAACAAATAACATTGCATAGTATACTACAGTGATTAAGCTATTATTTGACGCCATTTCATTTGGTATTCGTCAGTTGATCATTAGGTTAGATTCTCAAATCATAGTATTACATTTAAACAATGTCTATTCGGTAATAAGTGTTGCAATGTTAAGAATGTTTTTGCGGGCTCGTCTCTTGGAAATAGAGTTTGATTACATCAAATATCAACACATTCTAAGGCATTTAAACACATTGACTAGTGCATTAGCTAATTATGTGTTAAATCGACATTTGTAATATCTATAAGACAAAAAACACAATATTCATCCATATATTATACAAGATAAACCGAGATAAAAGTAATATTTTTCATTAGTTAAAATGTGTGTAAAAAGTATGGTTTTTATAAAAATGTCATCCAAGACATGAGGCCCTATGGCCTTTATTTTCAGAACATGCCAATACATCATCAAAAAAAAATCTATCCATAATACTATCAGCTACGCATGATGATAATGGTAGCATACAATAGCGCGAGCTATGCATTGTAGCAAGCGACTAATCGGTCTAGGAACCCCCACAGTGTGCCTATGATAGCAGAGAGGCAAGTCATCAATCTTGACAGGGATGTCTAAGGTCAACCTCTCTAGGTTGTGCTCCAACTCAGTTAAAGCCTCCACCACATAAGGGTTTTGTACTGCTAGACCTACCTCCCGCTCACTACATCTGTCGAATCTACATACTCTTGTTGGTCTCACTAGGCCCACATCTGCATGAACATTTCAAACAATTATTTTTGGAAGCCAAAAAAAAAAAACTGTGAAATTTTTACCTAGGTCACTCCACTACATTCTAGATGGTAGTGGAATATCTGGATCACCTGTGTAATCCATGTCAGCATATGGAAAGTCCTCTATCATAATGATCTGACGTTCCAACCATCCAAAGAAATTAGGAGTATATCAAACAATTGGGTCTTCACCACCTCCGTGGTGTGCTATCAATGTGACCCATTTCAACATGTGAGGATCTCGTCGTTATACCCAATCTATGGAGAACTGCGGGGCGAGAAGGGGGATCCTCTCTAGAGCGAACGAGATAAGAAAGGCACCATACCCAAAATTCTTGAGTTTGTCGGTTTTCACTCTAGTTAGTTGCCCTTTCAATTTGGCAACTACCCCTTCACACCAGTTGAATATTTTAGGTTGTAAGCACTCTACAAAGATCTACATCTGAGCCTTGGTGAGCAAGTGAAGAGTTGCATTCCCACATAATCGCGCAACAGTAAAAATGATAGCTCTTAAAGGAATCCTCTCTATGTTTTTGATATCAATTCTCTCATCTTTGAGTTCAACCCCTTAAAAGAAAAGTTGCACTAGATAGGTGGCAGATGTTTCACCAGCTCGTCTATGTTTATCAGGTGGACTAATCCCTCTCGCGGAAAAGATGGATCTCCCTAGAGCTCAAAGAAATCTAGTAACAAACAAGAAAAGAACTGCCACCTTTCCTTAGCTTACGATTGATTGAAACAAATAATATGAGAGAGATCACTTACCGGTTTATCGAAATGCGTGTTGAAGTCCCTTTTAGTGCTTTCTACAATTAGCTTCCCATTGATGCTTTAGAGATCGTTCCAGTGCTTTCCAAAACATGTCCATGATGTTTCGAAGGAGATCTGCATAGATAGAAATACAAAAAAGGACCAAAGCATCTAGTGTATAGAATGAAAGATAAATGAACTACTTAACTTATGATATATCATAAATTGAATAAAAAACTAATCATAACCTTTGTGAATGATCAAGGAATCCCACAAATGATATCAGAACATACACAGTTAGGAAAGAACAATTGCTTTTTATTAAATAAAAGGGAGAACAAACTTACAACATCAAATCCTTGATGTTACAAGCCTCTTCTGACAATCTCCAACTTCTCCTTGGATGAAAATCCTCCAGGCCTTATTTCTACAACATAAGCCTACCTTCAATAGCCCTACCCAATCCTATGGACTGTGTTTGATTTATAGGCCAAGAGGAGGAGGTTTTGGATCCTCTTCCCAAGGGATGAGATACACAAATGGTGGGATAGGGGATCCATAAAAAGAGGGAAGTAGCTCCATGATGGTAAGGATAAGACTTGAGTAGGCATCCGTTCGAAGTTATTAGTTGGGAAAGATCCAAATAGCAAATATCGTAGACTTTAATTTTTATTTTTTACTTGTGTTAAGTCATGTGCGCAGGCCATAATGTCAGACAGAGTGCAATTTTGCGTAGTTTCTAATGGTCTCTTCTGCGTATGCACAAAAATGGACTAGGGAATTGCGCAGGAAGCCAAAAATAGGTTTTTGAGCCTTGCTATCTAAGAATTTGATTCTCTTTGGATTGTTTGCATTATAACCTTGTAAGGGGATGCTTTGGGACACTTTGATGGACATCAAAAGATCCAAACTGATGGTAATTTTCTCAATGCGACAAAATGATGTGTAATAGATTTCCCCCTAAAGTGTAAAGTCATAAAAAATGTTTGATGATTGTAGCGCTTTTGTTGGCATTATGGCTAAAGTGTTGTCCTTGATGGCAACCCATTCAAGTGATAGATCACAATACTTCAAGTCAGCAGCAGAGATTGATGATCAACTATCAAATATTGAAGAAAATAAGGGGTACGCAGGTGCACCTTACATAAGGTGCGTACACGCAGGTCGGTGTTACATAAAGTGCGTACATACCCGCAGTTATCCCGTTCAGGAGGTGCGTACCCCCAGTGCACACATTTCAAGGCAAAGAAAAGCACACGTGGGGTTTCTTATGTTTAAACACTTGGTTTTACCGACG
>APFE030909128.1:0-11175 GCA_000404065.3 Pinus taeda | reverse complement strand
CATTTATTTATATTTCTATTAATTTACCATACCTCTTTTATAAATATGGTATTTGGCCCATAGGATTCACTTAAATAAAACCTATTCTTGAAAATGGGCGAATGGATTCACTTAAATAAAACCTATCCTTGAAAATTGGCGAATGGAAGGTTGTAACTCCTAATTTCAAGGGCTAAATTTAGCTTTTTTACCCTCTCCCTTAAAATAAGGTGGGCTATTTAGGTGATATGTAAAAATGTACTATGATACAAAATATTCGCCCATTAAAAATTTAAAACCCCTTAATTTCGTCAAAGGGCGAACATTTGCCCCTAAAATTTTCTATGAAATCAACCCTAGGGAACCTTGTCCCAACAGAGGATGTTGATATTGCAGGTGTAAAGACATATGAAAAATTCAAGGTGATAGACATTATGGGTGATAAAGACCCATAACCATCCTTGTTGGGAATCGATTGGTAATTTGAAAACTATGCAGTTATTGATTTGAAAAGGGAGACTATAACTTTTGAAGTAGATGCAGTTCAGGTCGTACAACCCTTAGACCCCTACGAAGATCTGAGATTTATAGAACCCGTAGATGACATGGAGGAGACTAATTTGTTGGACCAGTTGTGTTAGGTTCCTAGACCAATAGGAGTCATAATTTTGAATAACTAAGGTTAAGCCTTGTAATATTGTACATACCTTTTCTTTCTACAAATGTTTTCCATATTATTTAAAAATGTAAAGAGGGTATGTCCTAAAAAATATCAAAGGAAAAAAAGAAAAAAAGAAGGTAAAAGAAATCAAAATATATGAACCCCATAAAACAAAAAGAGACCATGAAAGTGTGCAAGTCCAAATGCCACTAATATTTACTTTATGCATAATAATAATTTTGTGCATCTTGTTATTCATGCCACAATCCATGGTAATCAAACTGTTTAATCTTGGTTATTTTCATGCTTTGAATTTTATGTGTATAGTTAGAGAATAAAATCTAACCAAACAGTTTAATCTTGGTGGATCATTATATAGGTAGAAAAAATAAAAGGAGATCATCAGTTTAATCTGAGCCCTTGGATGATATAAGGTTAGAATTAGAAACATTAATTTTCAAAAGAAAAATGGATGATAAGGGTTTGCTAGTCTAAATGCACCTGAATAAAATGAAGAAACAATGGTAGGGTAAGTAATGGGTAAGTAGAAGAAAGGTTGCTAAAGTATAAGATTAGTTGGATCAAAACACATGCATCATGCTTAGACACATATTTCTATATATATGATCAAATATGGAAGCAAAAACAAAGGTTTGCTAGTTAATATGATTAACTCCCCCTCATTCATTTCCCCCCTTACTTACTAATTTCCTATCCATAAGTATGTTCTAGTACTTTAAATCCTTCAAGCCAAAGAGGCTCAGAGCATTTCTCTAACTTTTGGTGGGACCAGATCCTCGACTTAATGACTTATGGACATCAAGTCTTGGAATCCCCTTCATTAAATTCATTTTCCCCTCATTACCCTAATAAAACCCCTTTTCCTAAGGATAACTTCATTTGCCTAAGAAAAATGAAAACGACTATGTAAATTCTGTTTCACTCAAAAACCCACAAAAGACATCTTATCCTAAGTATTAAGTGTATGTAAGTAAAGTGTGCAAATATTACATTGACATTTATACTTAAGGGTATATTCACTCCGCTAGTTTCGTATTAATTTTTAATTTTTATTATATAAATCCCATAATACCTTTTCCTTATAATTAAATACCTTATGTAATATCCCAACCCTTAGTTTTAATAAAAACTATATAAATTACCCCATATCCCGAAAAAACCAATTAATCCCATCATCAAGCCCCTACCGATTGATTAATCCATCACTAACCTATAACTAATCGAATACCACCGAAGTTTAAAGCACTCTCCCCCCCAAAACCCATGCTCTTATCACCCGTGCACCTCCCTCGCCCGATTGTCGTCTAATCATCATCCCCTTCATCTGACATTCCACAGCCATATCGGTCGCACCCGATGGTCAATCGTTACTCGCCTGATAAAGCGATTTTCCTTGACTCCCGACTGCTACGTTTCAATCGCTGGAGTAGATAGGGTGACCCCTCCTAAATATCTCCCGACCCTCATAAGTGGTGCGATGGTCTGGGAAACCACCTATTGTCCATTCATAAAATTTGCCACCAAAAAGTGACTGTTGCTCCATAAAAAGACTAGGAAGCCCTTTTTCATCTTTTTTCGCTCGTTTTCTTCGTGAACCTCTGCAAACTAGTGTGACACCTGCAAACCTAAAAACTACAAGTTAACCCCGTTCCAGTCCTCAAAGAAGCTGCAGAGACCCCATACAAAGCTCTCACAGCCCATTCAACCTTCTTCCATCGTCCAAAACACCAATTTGGAGTCAATTCACCTAAACTCTAGGTGTTTGTGAACGAATTACCACACCCTCTTTCTAGATTTGAAAATGTTCACTCTTGAAGTATTTTAATTAAGTAAAATTAATTGAAAATTACTTTAAATATAAAATCATGCGACCAAAACCTTATGAAAGTTTCCAGTTTCCATTTAAAAACCCATGAACAAACCTTTAAAGCTAAATCCAAATCCACAAGAATTTAATTATGGTTGCCCCTATTGCCGTGGATGTCAGACCTATCACAACTCCCCATCTGGACCTAGACCACCTTCCCTTGGTAGATAGGGATTTCAAAATCAAAGATACCAGTGCATATGAGGTCCTACTCAAACTTCATTGTTTGAGTAGGGAAAGATATCTAAACAATTCTGATGACATTGGCCTTTGGGAATCCAATTTTCCCAAATATTAATTTCCCCAAGTGCACATCTTCCCTGAAATTATCCATATGCGCCATTCCTATTACCTTCCCAGCGAGAGAGCTATTATGTCCCTTTACCAAAATATTTTTTTCACCATCACAAATGAATCAATCAATGAGATGTTACAGCTCCAACTAGGCCCAAACCTAACCCCTCTCTCCATTGGTGATTTGTTGGAAAAGTACTCCAATTTGAGTCTGTCTAGGTTAGCCAAAATATTCTAGACATTTATTATAGAAGTGCAGCATATTCCCAAAGATCCCCCTCCATACGTTTCTGCCATTTTCTCTGAAAGGGGAAAGCATATTGTGACTATGATATCATGTGTTCTAGGCTATACCACTGTTGAATTTGTTGATGATCTTATCGTGGCCTTCATGTCTATTTACACCCCAGGACAGCCTCCTGCTATTTTGTATGATTATGCTCAGTTCATAGCTGAAAGAATGCATGAACAGTTCACCAGAATGCAAAATGAGAAAGTATTTAAATACCATTTTTTCTCTACCATATGCTCCTATATTATTAGCCAGACATATTTCCTTTCACTCTTCAGAAGCTTGATACTAGAGGCCAACCCAGGTCTGTCATATTTTGGATCCCACTTTTCCACAAGTTTCAGTCACCATACACATACAGATTTCATTGATTCTTTTGTTCATCCAGTCATGACCATGATGACAGGAAGCCCTCCACCCAGAATAAGTCAAGATATCAAAAGGGTGCTTTAGTTGTCTAAACAAAGCAAAGTGGGAGATCGGTACCTTTACCAAAACCACACAGAGATAAGAATCTATGGTTGTCAATCTGCACCATATAAACTGCCCAAATACCTCCCCATGAGGTTATTTGCTCTAGAGTACTATAGACAAATAATGAAATCCAATGAAATCAATTTTGTCTCAGCTAAGAAAAGATAACGATTTAAAGTTAAAAACCACTTAGGCCCTTCATTTGCAATTCTAGAGAGGCAGGGGAGGAGGTAGACCATATTTTGCAGCAAATGAAGTTCCAAAAAAGTTTCATGTGGAGGTATGACCCCAGGAGTTTATGACCATATTGAGAAAGAAGGCCAAGTTGGGACCTTATATTCATCACCCCATACCAGAGCTAGAAATATATGCCAATCAATCTGAGTGGGTGGAAAACAATCTTGTAGATAGGAATAGTACAAAGGTAGATGTAGAGAATACCTTGATTGACTTAGAAAGACAACTTGATGAGATCTCATTTATGTAGGTACCTGAACAGCTAGAAAGAACCGTGAGCACCCCTTCTATCATGTAGAATCCTTAGAATGAGGAAAAGAACCCCAAAAGGACCAAAGAGGAACCCTCAAGTTTAGGAATGGACACATCAAATATAAAATATGAGACGAGTCAGAGCAAAAGGCCTAGGCCAAATCCTATTTCAGAGAAGGAAGACACAGAAGGCTTAGTGGAATAACTGATACTGAGCTGGACATAAGTAAAGACACAACTCCATCTGAGGAAACACAGGGACCATCCACATCACAGACCCAGATTTTGGAAAGGAAGTTAAGTGTAAAAGTAACCTCATTCAATAGGCCTGCTGATAAGGATAAGGATATAAAAGATAGATATAAAGAGATCAAGATGAGAAATTAGAAACTGAAGGCCCAAACTTATGCTCAGTATCTCGAAATCGCACCTACCAATTAGACCAGGTTGATGTCAGCTTTTGACATCAAAGAGGGAAAACTACAGATGTCCTTCATAAAACCAACTACCCAACAGCTAAGGACATCAACAGATTACAAGAAAATTGATTTTGAAGTTTTGGCAAGGGATATTCATCCCATAAACCAAATTGAGTTTCATAAACAGGCTGGAGAAATGATTTACTCCACCCTCACCGGTAAAGCCATAGCTACTCATCAGTTGCAAAATTAATTGAGCAATATCTTAGCTCAGTATCAGTTAGAGAATACCTCCTCACAGGCCAAAGACACCAGAATTAAGTATTTGGAAGACTTAATGATTGAATTTGGACATGATCCCAAAGACACTAAAGCCAATGAATATATGATAAAGAAGAAGAATGATGACATTGCAACACTTAAAAAACAACTGAAGATATCTCAGCTGCAACATCCCCAGACATTGGACATCTTGGAGAGCCAGACTAGACATGAAGAATTGATGGACCTAGTCCTGAAACTCAATGATCAATTAAGAGAAATAGAGAAGGAATTGGATACTTTATTCCAATTGAAGCAAATTGATATTTCCACTACACCTGCAAATGTCATCCTAACAGTCTCAACAACAGTCCCTTCCACATTGGCAGCCTCATTGGCTCCCACATCTCCTATACCTACAACACAACCAATTTCCATAGAGTCTACATCAGAAGTAGGTGCATCAGGTGAGGAAGCAGCAGAACTGGTCAGAACCATGGACGAAATGTCCATACAAGTTACAGAGATGAACAAACTGAAAGAAAAGGTGACAAGCTTGGAAACAGATTACAGACTTTCCAAAATCATGCACAAGGAAGAAGTGCAAAAAGCAGCCAGAATGAATGAAAGATTAAAAGCCATGGAGAAAGATCTGACACTGAAGGAACCCCTTGGGAAACCAAGGAACTATTATGGGCCAATATCATTGACTCTGTCAATGATATTTGGCCATCTATTCAAGTGATTTTTAAACAAATATATCTAATAAAGATGGCCATAAAGGCTATCCAAAGAGTCAAGGAAGAATTAGGAGACATGCCTGAAAGATGAAACTAGACTTATCCACTTCCTCAATAGTAAAAACAAGTATGAACTTTAGCAATAGGATATAGAGGACAGAACTAAAATAATTTTGGAAGTGAGGAAGGTCCTTTCTAAGAGAAACTTGATGTTAAAATTAGAGGACAAGTGTCAAAATATGTAGGTAACAGTTGATAGATTTATGGTTAAGTTTCAAATTTTGAGAGAGAAAGTGTTACCGAGTCCCTTAGTCATAAATGATAAGCTTATGACACAACAAGATTACAACAGAAAACTCAGAGAACTAGGAAAAGAACAGGCTAGTACATCTTCATTAAAGGCATTGCCAACAGGAAAGGTTCTTTACCAAATGTTTGAAAACTTGTTTTTCCTCCATCATGAGGTAAAACACTTATTCATCACTAAGCCTACTTTTTCTAAGTACACCGAGGAAGATGAAATATATAGAAGGATGTTGAAAATCCAATTACTTGATGTTGAATGGTGGGAAAAATTGATTGATTTACTGTAAGAAAAATGCAGTAAAAAGGTAAAAGAAAAACAACTAGGTGAAAAGATAAAGACAGGTCAGCAGGGTCAAAGAGTATCAGATGAAAGCCAAAAGTAACTGAAGCTTCCAGCATAAATGATAAAAAACAAAGCAGGATAAAGGGCTAAAACCAAACCATAAAGGCTGACAACACCACAATAAATGGGACAACATGAAAGCAGTTCAATAGTTGCTTCTATCTTCTTACAAGAAGATATTTTTATTTCCTAGATTTAATATCAAGTTTGTTTGAGATATTTTGTAATAATTTTTGTATAAATACTTCACAATTCGAAGTATGTAGGGTGGATTCTTAGACATTTCTCTAAACTTCTTGATCAAAATACTGTAAAGCTACTGTATCATTGACTGAGCTTGCAAGCTGGATTGATGAATAAAGACAAGATATTTCATAGGATTCATGTGTTAAGCGAAGTGTAGACAAGTATTTTCTCATGTTATTGTTATCTTTATTAAAGTTTTTCCACAATATTTAATGTATTTCTGAATCTTAATGCTATAAGTGGAACAATATCTCAAAATTTGTTTAATTACACTCTGTTTTAATAGTTAGGCATATAAATGTTTTCAACTGATATCTAAGTTAAGAAATTCTTAATTTCTCCTTAGTTTAGGTTGTTTTATTGCTAATCTAGACCAAAGGATTTTTAATTTCCCTTTGTTTTTTATTACCCTTTATTCCTCATTGTATCCCAGTCCGAGAATTCTTAATTGCTCTCTCACCCTGATTAAAACCATTTCATCCCCCATGTCCCAAAGACCTTCACTTTACTCTACTAGCTTTCCCTTTGAACATTCCCTTTAGTGAGTTGATCCAGTTCTGCTGCCCTTCTGTTGACTCCATAGCCCAATGGTCTGAAGACATCATTCTATCCATCCATTTCAAGAATCCCACCATCCAATCTTCAATACAAATCAAAAAAACCCCTTGAACATTCATAAC
The DNA here is from genome assembly GCA_000404065.3 of Pinus taeda. Lineage (NCBI taxonomy): Eukaryota > Viridiplantae > Streptophyta > Pinopsida > Pinales > Pinaceae > Pinus > Pinus taeda. The sequence goes on along the minus strand of APFE030909128.1, from coordinate 4,103 downwards.
TAGCTTGAAATCCTAGCAAACAAAGCTAAATCATATAGAGAGAGCCCTCTCTGAGCCATAGGTTGGCTAGAGCCTATGCTCCAAAGTTGGTTTGTGGTTACCTCGGTCATTTTCCTTCTTCTAATAACTTCTAGAGAATTTTTTGAGTGATAACATAGCGGCGACCATACTGGGGACCATCGAATCCTCAGTCCTAATAAAGCTTTAAGAAAATTCTAAATCTACATTCTAAGCCTCTTAAAGTTTTTTGTTAGAAGTTACTTTGAAAAATCTCACAAAAACAATAAAAAATTTGAAATTTTGGCTTCTAGGAAGACTCATTTTACTAGGGCTAATCTAGATCCAAACACTACCCCAGTAGTTGATAATCCCAACTTAATTTCAAGAAAATATAAAAAAGAAGAAAGTTCAGTTAGCCAATTACCATAGTTAAAGCTAATTCATGTCCTGATGACTGGTTATTTTTAGAATATTTTCCCTTTGATGTGCCATTTGATCTTTCATTATTTAAAACAAAATGTGAAAATGAAATTGATGAAATCATTCTAGATCCTAATTTTATTGCAGACCTTGAAATTCAATAGGCCAACAAATCAATTGATGAATACATTTTGAAATCTCTACAATCATCCATTAATACTACCACAACCCCTAAGATTTCTGAACAATTGTCCACTACTTTGATTTCACCATTGTTCCCTTCAACTTCAACAATAATACCTTCTGAAGTCCATTCTTCACCACCATTTATACCTACACTCCCTCACCAACCTATCATTACTCATTCATCATCTACTAGTCCTGGTTCTTCATCCACTGCTACATCATCTCCAAGCACCTCCACTTAGAAACCCAAATTTTAGAAAAAACCAAAAGATTGGGAAAAATGGACTAGATCATAACATTAGGCCTCATTTTCAGGAAAATTATGTAGAGACATCCCATCCAGAAAATCTAGAACAAGATACACAAATTAACCTAATGGGAATAAATGACGAGGACACTGCTTTTCTAACCCAATATAAGTAGGAATTGTATATGCTACAACAATTACAAATATAGTCTGGCGAATCATTTGATTACAAACAAGGATATGATTATGCCATCTTTGAAGTACATAAATAGTATAATCTAAGAAGCAAAAAGAATGTTGATGTCCTTGACCAAACTAAGAAAATAGTACAAAATCAACCCAAGAAAACAAAGGAAGCCCCTGTTTCAAAAATCCTCCAAATTCTTCCCAGGGAAAACCCAAAACCTTCTAGCCCCACAATTGTAGACATAACCTCTGATCAACCTTCTATTGATCAAACATCCACTTCAATTCCCCCTAAGGAACCAGTGGACAAAGCTCAAAACATCTGATTTGAAAATCCACATAAGGAGATCCCCAATAAAGGAAAAGAAGGTAAGCCTACTCAAATCCCTGCTGCAAAAATTCAAAACCTTCAAACAGAAAAGGTATCTTTGCCATTCAATTTGGGAACAGAGATAGAAAAGCTAAAGATTTCAGTCTCTTTAATAGAACTCATCAAGAATGAAACTTATAAATCATAGATAAACTAGACCTTTAACATTGTTGAAAATGAGGATTCAATCAACTTGTTTGATGACCAACCAGAAATCATTTTTGGTCCAATTGTTAATGGCAAACCATTAGAAGGAGGAGTTCCACCTTTTTACAATAGCCTTAGTATCCATGACAAAATTATACACAATGCAATGTTGGATTCTAGGGCCTCTCACAACTTAATTCCAAAATCAGTGATGGAGAAATTAAACCGAGACATTACAAGGCCTTACAAAGATTTATTCTCATTTGACTTCAGGCACGTAAAGTGTCTAGGATTGATCAAAGACCTGTTTGTCACTTTAGTTCAATATCTTGCCAAAAGCATCCTTATGGATATTGTAGTTGCTGATGTCCCACCAAAGTATGGCATGTTGTTATCCAGATCAGGGGTAGCCAAACTTCAAGGATCCTTACAACTAGATATGTCATATGCAACAATCTCTATTTTTGGACAACCTGAGAAACTATACCGAGAAACCTTAATGAAATATATGGCAAGTAGCCAAGTTCGGCCTCAAAACTTTTCCATCTACTCCATACACTCATATATTGATTCTTTTATCATGTCTAATGCTGATCAAACACAAGAACAAATATTAGACAATACTAATACAAAACCAAAAGAAATTGCAGTTTCTACACAAAGTGAAACTAATCAGACTACAAAGCTATTTTATGAACAAGATGGTCAAATTGCTGTGAATGATGAAAAGTTTGTTGCACCAGATAGTGTAAATATAGATCATGAGATATTATGGCATCTAGAATTTGATGGGTCAGTCAATAGGTTAGGAGAAGGAGCATGAGTGTGGATATATAATTTGGAAAATAATTACTCAGAATGTCATGCATATAAATTGAATTTTAAATGTACCAATAATATGGCCGAGTATGAGGCATTGATTTTAGGTCTTAAGTTATTTAGGAATCTAGGAGCTAAAATAGTTTCTGTCATGGGAGACTTTGAACTGATTATAAAATAGATTGATGTTGTATAAATGACAAAGGACCCTACATTAAGTCATTATAGGGGAACTATCATAGAAATACTTAACACTTTCCTAGAAATAAAGCTTGCAGTAATCCCTAGAAAACACAACATGCAAGCCCATAGTTTAGCAATGTTTGCCAGCACCTACAAATTACCCTTCCAACCTAACCATTAGTACACTGCTGAAGTTAGGCATAGACCTGCAATTCCAGATAATTTTAAGAATTTTTGAATATTTTCTAATGATAAACAGATAAATAACTTTTTAATTTTAAAAGAGGAATTTACCAATAACAATGTAGATACTCATACATCAATAGATCCTCACACTAAGGATGAGATAGAAATAAGTGAGATAGAAGGTGATGAAATAGATAGACTCAACCCAACTAAATTTACCAAATTAGATGTAGATAACTTAGAGAAAATTGAGATTGATGAAATAATCAGTGAAGAAACCGAAGTAATTAATCTCAAGGATAACTTCTTACCAAAGTAATTAACCCCTTTGGAATATTTTTTTGATTCAAATGATGTTCCTAGGAAACCTAAAATGGAACCTTTGAGGTCTGATATAGAGGAATGCAATATAGGCACCGCTGAAAATCCTAAACTGATCAAACTTTCAAAATCATTACCCCTGTTACACTGAAATTTGTCACCATGACTATCTGCAATTAATATGGCTCCATCAATAGTCATATTATCCTCCTTGTCAAGCCTTATACCTCTGCTCTCCATGTAAAACTTCAAAAAAGAGAGAAAGTCATTAAAAATCATGTTTATCTCTGGGTATGCAGATTCTCTCTACCTTGCTTGTGTGTACGCATCCCAAGCTCATTGTACCTGTGTACTTGTACGCTCTGTAAGTCAAGGGATGGGTGCGTACTCCTGTAAAGGTCAAAAGGCGCGAGTTTGATCTTAAAAAAGTTACTTGTGGTCACTTCTAGAGCTTTCTAGAAGAGTGTTTGACGTGTATTGAGCGCCTCCAAATGGTTCATGCATCCCTATGATAGAGGAACTTATCCCATCAAGAGAGGAGCTACCCCATCCAAAAGAGGGAGTATCCCATTGATGTTGGACCTGAATAACTTCCTCTAGAACACTATAAAAACAGGCATTGGGCCAAAGGAGGGGAGGTTGAAAGCTGAACATTCCAAAGGGTAGATGTTGCTGGAATTAGGACTTCCTGTAGAAGCTTGTGAGGAGAGATTCCCATCCTTTCTTGTTTCATTTGGAAGTGGGTGAGCTTGTCCAAGTAGAGGAAAACTCTTGCTGGACCTGGGAGGAGCTTGCACAACACCAAGGCTCAGGTTGTAATGGTTCCTTTTTTGTTTCCTTAATACAAATAAGTCCATTCTTCTCAATGATTTGTTGTTAATGAATTATTTCATGTACTCCTTGGTCTATGTGATGAATATGCTTTTTTTATGAAATATTCAGGTGTTATGTAATCGTTTTCCTTGTTAGTGTATGCAGGTCTTAAAGTGAAGGAGGAGCTCATCTGGATCAGTAAGGCTAGACTGCTACAACAAGCGT
>APFE030909127.1:729-15959 GCA_000404065.3 Pinus taeda | reverse complement strand
ATACTAGCATCATCAATTTCTGAATCACTGAAACACTGAAACCCTGTCAACAACACAATCACCAGAACATAGAGCAGACTACAGAACTCTGCAATAACAATCAAACCCAACTGCAACTTCAAACATCATACTTCATTATGTATACGCTACTACGATGAATCAAACCCGCGTACAGATCTATACATATTCAATCATGACTTTGCGGTTGTTTAAGACATCAGTCATACCCGAATCATAACATGCGTACAATAAAACATGCATCAATAATTCAGATCTAGTCTATCCATGATCAAACCTTATAAAGATGATTCATTTCAAACCATTTGATCCCGATCTATCCTTAGATCTTGTTCTCCATCAACCGGTGACATCCCTCCTTAGCTCAGCTCAAGCAATGCATCATAACCCACATCCTGCATACTAGATCTCATACTACATCATATATTCAAGTCTTTTTCCATGCCTTTGCCTAATGATCTTCTTCTCCTTTTATAGTCTTAGGCCTTACTCAATACCATGGTCCAAAACCATAACAAAACAATACCATGGACCCAATACTTGGGTTCAACTATTTTGGATGCAATACCATGGACCAAAACCATAGGATCAAAAACTGTTGGACTAATACCATGAACCAACCATAAGATTTCCCATGTGCGTGCGCTTTTCTCTGCGTGAAAGTGAGTGAACTTTTCTTTGCATGAAAGTGCGTGAACTTTTCTCTGCATGAAAGGAAATTTTCTCTACTTGAAAGTGTGTGAACTTTGTTGCACTATAATTTATCATGAAAGTGCGTGAACTTTTCTCTGCATGAAAGGAACTTTTCTCTGCATGGAAGTGCGTGAACTTTGCTGCACTATAATTTATCATCTGAGATGATTTTCCATCAAGGACAACACTTGTCTCATAATGCCAACATTCTCCCCCTTTGAACTTGATGGCAAAGCTAACTTGTCATACTGAGAACTGTCATCTGATTCCTTTGAGTTGTCCAGCATCCCATGCCTTCTGTCACATCTGATATCTCTTCCGTAGATTCATCTAGATATATATAAGTGAGTTGATCTTCTACGAGTTGGTTTCCATCAAGTACAACACATGCATCATAATTCCAACATGTATATGTATATATTGATTGAGATGTCAGAGTCCCATCGTCTAATTGTTATATGGAAAAAAAACGAAGTGGAGATTCACTGCTTCTATATGATGATTTTAGTTATTATCTTTTTTCCTCACGAATGTTTGTCCTTTCTCGTTAATGCCTTCCTTATTTAAGGAATGTGGTGTAGAATATGGAAAGGGTTGGTTGAATCCTATAAAGGTTGTTATCTCAATATGAGGTAGAACATATTTTATATGGAAAATTCACTTCTACAGACAAAAATGAACTCCCTAGATCTAGTGCTCTGATCTAAAACAACAAAGAGAAAAAAGATCTATGTTTTCATTAGAGAGATTAGAACATGGAAAAGAGACCTACCTAGAATCTGTAGTAAGTCCTCCTCTTCTCTTTTCATGTAAGCTCCAATCCTATTTCCATGCGCTAGAAATGGAATCCGCAATAGTTAATAAAACAAGTAAAGGAACTAAAATATCTACATTGCATAATTAAATATCTCTATTCAATGAGTCAATGTGGCATTGAAATAAATAAGCATCAACATGAAATAAGTATAGGAAAGCATAGTGCTTTTCGTATTAATAAATAAAGGAGAGAGTTATAACCATATATACTAAAGTTGACTTTGTAGATGTACACCCAATTATCTTGTCCTTCCTTTCCACAAAGCAAATCTTCATATTCAACCATAATGCATAAATGGATGATGATTCCTTAAGCTCAAAGTAGTAGCATGAAGGCACTAGTAATCTCCAAAAGCCAACCCAGACTTCATGGGAGGCAATAAATTTATAGGGTAAACATGGTAGTTTAGGATTTACCAATCTAGGCTTGAGATCCTCTTATGAGGAAGGATAAGCTCAAGGGATAAGAGATAATACCACTAGAGTAAGATCAGATAGGAATTTAATATTTCTACCCATGGTAAATGGTTAAAACAACCTTAGAAGCTTATGGAAGGAGAACATTCAAAAATATTTTTTAATTTCTTGAGATTCTAGAATCAACTCACTTGAAAAATGGAGTAACCCACACTGATCAACGTTGGTGCTTAGGTATGCAACTTGCACCCAATGCTGGTGGTCAAGAATGTAGAGTGTGCTAGTCCTAAAATCATAGTTTTTTAGTAGGTAGACCTAGAAAATCAGACTTTTGGAGAGATGATACTTAGGGATTTTCTAAGGGATTATGACAAAGCATTTAAGGATGCTAACTCATACAGTTTTCGGGCATTTTCGATTGATGTGACAAAATGGAATATAATATATTTCCCCCTAAAGTACAAAGTCAAAAGAAATGGTCGAGGACTGAAGTGTTTTATCTTGTGACAACTCCGGATCAAGAACAAATTAGGTCTAGATCATCATATGTTACAATACATATTATCATCATGATATCATTGTTGAGGGAGGCATACCCATGCTCAACATATGAGCCAATATTACATGTAAAATGATAAAAACATCTCATCCAATGATGATAGAATATGGACCCACGCTTAGATGACTATCTAAATAATCATAGCTGTCTTATTTTGTAAACTTATATCAATCATAAAATCATAGCCCAGATGGATGGAACTAGATCCAGGGTCTTCTACCTCCTCACTTGATAGTACGAGTCTAACCATGCGAGTAAATGAGCTGAAGTCAAACATGGTAGACACCATCGAATTACCAGCCAATGATTTTAGTCATTAACAGATGCAAGAGAAACCATTGGTAATGTTAATGGATCTCAAGGTACCATAGTACAATCTATGTGGTGTGAATAATTTAGTTGAAGTCGAACACCACACAAAATCTTCCGATTGAAGGCTAATGATGAGGACCTGTTACCGAGTACAAGGAAAAGTTTCATTGATGTATGTAATCTCCAAGGTATCAAAAGGAATTTCTAGGTCAACATCTTGGATAATGAGCTAATGTTGACAGGAAGAGACCCATTGCAAGAGGGCCTTGATGTATCCCCGGTCAATGACACAAAACGGGTATCAATATTTGATACAGAAAGATGTTGATGTAGAGTTGGTTCAGGAATGATAGACATGACTGAAGGCTAAAGAGTATTGTAGTAGATATCAACTGAAGGACTTCTCTTGAGAATATTTACGACACTTTATGGAGTTCGCAACATTGCCCCAAAACTGATTATGGAGGATTTTGATATGGTGTGATAAACTTAAGAGGAAAGAAGATTTCCCACCCAAACAGTCACAAAGATGAAGTGAAGGAGTTTTGTGTTCAAGAGTGACTCACTACCATTAATAGGTTAAGTACCCAATTTTCCCAATTTCCCCAACCATTTATGGTCAGTACCATTTATTTTTTACAAGTTTGAGGAGGATAACATATGCTTTATCTATAAGTTCATCCTTCGAATGAATAATTTTGAGTATTTTTAACAAACCCTAAGAAGGAGTGGTTCAATCCTGTCATGTTTGATGAATCCAACACTTTTTTATGATTTTACGATTCTAGTGAATGCGTAACTCAACTTTTTTTTTCATGTTTAAAGAGTTTGAAAAAGAGTTGAGAAAGAAAACTCCAAAGGTTACTTTTCATAAATTTAGTCTCTTGAGTCTTGAAAGGAATAAATCAACACTCAGGAGAACCTTTTAGCCATGTTCAACTAAAGTATTCCATTTTCATAAATAGTCTATCCCAGTCAAGAAAATGGTTAAACTTATATTGTGCAGACTTCTTTTTATTTACTTTAACAAGATTGAAAAGAAAAGGGCTCAACAATATTTTCATGTTTTGGGAGTCTGAAAAGAGCTGAAAGAGGACTCTTCCTAGATGAATGAGTGGTGTAAAGGGTAGAAAGTGGTTCCAGTCATGATGGAACTGCTCAAAACACATAGAGGTCAAGAGATAGGCTAACAAGACCACTCATCATAGTGATTCCTCATGCAAGGGTAAACCAAGTGAAAGCGTATGATCGACCAAGTAGATGGTGATGATGGAATGAGAAAACCAAAGTTCATCTCATAGAAATAAGCTAATAAAATTGGAAATCGCGAGGGATAAAATGTGAGTGGTTTCATTTTTACACAAGCTTGAAACATGGGAAACTATGCTTGGAATTGGTTTCAATTTGAGGCAAGCTTGAAACATAGAGAAACTATGGTTGAGAGTTCTTTAATATGGTTTCATTTTTATGCAAACTTCAAATAGACAAAAACTATGCTTGAAATAAGTTTTCATGCCCCCATTGATAATAACATGATACTGGGAAGATGCCCCCTAAGTTTAATTTCATTCACCTAAGTAGGCTACTGGTTACTAATAGGCGGGTGGAATGAAGGTTTATTTATGATATCAAGTGAATTTATGAGATCTAATCAAAGACTCGAATTGGAAGGGGATCTATTTCATTTTTTAACAAGCTTGAGAAAGGAAAATAACTATGCTCAAGAGACCTTGTTTAATTTTCTAATGGACTTGACACAAGAAAAGAAAGTTTGCTCAGGGACCTTGTTTCATTTTTTAACGAGCTTGACACAGGAAAAGGAACACTTGTCGGAGGACCTTGTTTCATTTTTTAATGAGCTTGACAAAAGAAAGGAAACTCTACTCAACTGCTAGCAAGGAATATCTAGGATACGAAAACATGGGTTGGGCTACTGACATTTTCATGCCACCTTGATATGAATTTTTTTGATAATTAGGATAACCCATACCAGGTGTTAGGTTCCTATACCAATAGGTTTCATCTTTCACGATTGACAGTGGAAGGGATAAAATATGTTCATCATTGCAGGCTGCAAAGGTTCCATATTTGGTGTACACACTAGGAAAATTAAAAAATGAAAAGAGGGTATGCCTTAAAAGAATAATCAAAAGGCAAGAAAATCAAATGGTCAAAAGAATAGCGAAAATGAACCCCAAACTAAAGACCAGGAAAGTGGCCAGTCAAAATGCCACTACTATCTTGTGGGAGTAACACAGTCTACAAATATTGATGCTAATCATACTTGATGGATGGCCCAACAGTCTAATCTGGACCATGCCATGTTTAAATTACTTGTTGCAGAGTAGAGAATGGTTCCTGTTAAAACAGCTCAAGCTTGGCAGATGACTAGCTAGGTAGAGAAATGAAGGAGCCCAACTGCTTAATCTGGGTCCTTGGAAGAAATAAGGGTATATTTAGATAGGAGGGCAGTGAAAAGAAAAAGGGAACAATCAGGGTCTTCTAATTCAAGTGCACCCACTTCAAGTGAGGAAAAAATGTTAGGATTACTAGGATGGGTAAGTAGTGTAAGGTTGCAAAAATGAAGGGCCATCACCAGTTGGCTTATCAAGAGCAAGAATCATTCCATTCAGGGTATTGGCACCATGGCAGAGGTTTGAGGACATAACAATGGAAGCATGTCTAATTTCCCCCTTTTTTCCCAAAACATCATTTATTAACATCCCCCAAAGACCTTGGGATCTGCTCAAGTGTCATGTTCCACTTCATTCCATGACAAAGTACCAGGTCAAACTATGAAGTTCAGTCAAGGGAAAGAAGCCACATTTTTTGTGTAAAAATCTTTACTCTCAATTCCCTCATTTTCCATTCCTAAGTTTTACTCCTTAAAACTTAGCATTTTCCCCTACACACTCACCTCACAATGTCATATTAACAGCTAATGTATTATTTAGCCCCCTAAGCATCCCCTTCCCTAATTTTACAAAAATCTATGTGGAAATCCTAAAAAGTCTATGTAAATACCCTCCCCCTAGCAATATATCTATATAGTCATGATTTGGGGAATACTAATCCATCAGGGGTTAATATTAACCCTCCACTACCTTGGACTATGGGTTTTTGTTAAAAAACTTTGGCTAAAAATTAAAAAATCATAATCCTCGCCCTCACTAACACTTCCTACCCCCCTTCTGCGTTAAATAACTTTGGTTTGTAATGTTTTAAATTAAAACATTTATAAACTAACCCCGAAACCAAAGTCGAAAACCCACCCCGTGCCCAATTTATTTAAATCAATTATTTTAATCGGCGGGTCCTCGCGGGTATAAACCATTGTCACATCATGAACGCCGCTAGCCGTTTGATCACCGACCCCACAGATCTAACGGTGGGCGGTCGATCTCACCAACAAACGGGCGGAGGTTTAGCGTCCGGGGGATTGGCGGTTTTACCATTGTCCCCCCGCCACGCGTCAACCGCCCGGGTTGTTCAGAGCCCCCCCCCCTCTTACCACTTACCGCCCAAGGGTGCTTCGGGGAAACCACTTACCGCCTTTCCCCTCCCACTGACGTCATACCCACGTCAGCATGACGTCAGCACCCTCGTCCGCCCCCGCTGCTCCACGTCGCCTCCACGTCGTCCATCTACCCGCATGCCCTGCCACCGTGTCACCACCACCTAGCCACCCACGTCAGCCGCCACGTCACCCTTCCGTACCCGGACCCACCGATGACATCATGCTAACGTCATCACCAAAAAGGCGCCAAAGGGCCAAATTTGCATAAAAAGTCGGGAAATGACCATTTTATGTCATTTTAACTTGTCGTTTTTGGAGCTTTGTGCATGCGAAGGACGTCGTTTGCGGCCAAAATCGAGAATTGGTCCACCAAAGCTGCTGCCGCCCTCGAAGTCAACTCAGATTACCTGCCATTATTCCAGTTGGACACCTCCTGCACTGAAAAATCCAGGTATTTGCCACAGTCGACCTATTTCACCCATGTTTGTGCCATTTTTCATCTAAATTTCCTGTAAAGAACTCTGCAAAGCTCCTCACAGTCAAATTATCCACTAAAAATACCCAAAAACATGGTAAAGTCCCTACACCATGAAGCTCTGCAAAAAACCCGTGCCCTTCTGCGAAATTCACCATGAAAAACTAATTGTAGAAGCCGACCTACTAGCTAAAGCCCATGTAACTGCACACTCATCCCTGTTATCAGAATTCCCTTTGAAAAACTAGCTAATTAGCTCAAAAACACTCTGGTTTCTTCCAACAGAGTGCCCCACAGTTCATCAAACCTGTAAAAAATCTCCTCATACTCTCAGAACTGCTCACTTTTAAAACACAATTCAATAGGCAGTCCTCAGCCTCTGCACTAATCCTAAGCTCAAGTAAACATCCAATAAATTTCATACATGGCCACTCCATCTGCTCTAGATGTTGCTCCTGTCAATCCACCCAGTAAGGACCTTGAAGCTGTGCCACTTGTGGACAGTGATTTCCTCATTTCAGATTTTGTGGCAGAGAGGAACCACTTACAGACCTTCTGCCAGCTAAGGAACAGTCACTTGGACAACAGTGACATGTATGGCATCTGGGAGTCTAATCTGCCTACCTACTTTTTGCCATCTGTAATTGTTTTTCCTGAAGTCATTCACCTCTGTGCAGAAAATTATGACCAGAAACTCAGAGCTGTTAAGTCTCCATCTGGGAGCATCCTCTTTTACATAACTCCTGATTCCATCAATCAGATGCTAAATTACAAGCAAACCCAGCTACTCTACCCCTTTTCCATAAAGTATTTTCTGGATGAGGGCTCCAAGCTCTCTAGCATTGAGATTGCTGTAGTTGCCAAAACTTTCATGAGAGCAGACTGCCAGCCTTCTGGGCCACCTCCTTTCCCATATGAAAATTTCAATGAGGTAGGCAAGTTGCTTGTGGACATGATATCCTCTGTCCTGGGGTTCTCTACAAGTGAGCATGTTGATGAAACTGTGTTGGTCTTGTTATCTACATATATCCTTGGGAGGCCCCCTGCTATAAAATACAATTATGCCAAGTTTATTGCCAACGAGATACATGACCAACTGGTGAGGCTGGATAGGGAAGCAATATTCAAATATTCATCATACATCTATCACCTCTTCATGTACTATCAGACAGATTGCTTCTAGTGCCACATCAAGAAACTGGATTCACAGGGTGAGAGGAGGTCTGTCATCTTCTGGTCTTCAGTTTTCCATCATGTCCAAAACTCTCCCTACTCCCACTGTGAATTTATTGACCAATTTTTCTATCCAGTCACATGCCTCTTGAAGAGGACTCCTCCTGCCAGATTGTCCAAAGATATGCAGAAAATCTTACAGCTGTCTAGGAATTACAAAATAGGTGATTGGTATTTATACCAAAATCACACAGTCATCAGGATCTATGGTTGTGAACTCTGTCCTTACAGGCTCCCAAGATATGTGCCTATGAGATTGTTTGCCTTGGAATATTATAGGCAACTCATCAATTCTGACCTTACACACTTCCATAGTGCCAAGAAGAAAGGCAATCTCAAATTCAAAGACCACTTAGGCCCCTTCATCATGAACAAGAAACATGGTTGGCAAGACGCTGATCAAATATTGGGACAAAAGCTTAAACTCAAAAGGAGCTTCTGGTGGGTCCCTTATGACCTTGAAGGCTTTATCAGTGCTAGGAGAGTCAAGTATAGGCTGCTAGCCTATAAACATTGCCCATATCCACAAATTGAACACTTTGCCAACCAAGATGAATGGGTGCCTGATACATTAGTAGAGGAATTTACTCAGGAGGAGACAATGGAGTAGACTGTGAAAGATTTAGAGAAAACTCTTGACTTGGATTCTTGTCAGCAGGTCATATTCAAGCAACCAGTCCAAGTGGGAGAAGGCACATCCACTGCTACAGCTGCACAGACCACCCAGCAGGCATCTACTACAACAACAACCACATCAAAAGGAAAAGAGGTAATGGATGAATAGCAAGAAACAGAGGCAGGGCAGCCCAGTACTTCAAAAGATCAAAGTCAAGGGCAAGCCCCTATATAGCCAGCTGAAACACCCCAAATCCCAGTTTTGCAAACACCTCTCAATGAAGAGAGAGGCAAAAAATGAGATAGAGAGGAGGCCACATCTCCAAGTGGGTCAACACAGTAACCGGAGGCCAAGAGGCCGAGAATTGACCCTCAAACCGAGGAAGAAGACATCAATGAGGAAAGAGCAGAAAGCCAAAGTAGAGAAAGAGAAATCAGCCAGCACACTGCCACTAGTTCATTTCAGCAAGAACAGGCCATGCAGCAAAAGCACAGAGGTATCCTCCTCAAGACATCAGGGCAAGCAACCAGCTGGAGTCAAAGGGTCATTCATGGAAATCAAGGCCCAAAATGAACTCTTAAGAGTTCAACTCTATGATCAATGTTTGAAGAAAACACCCTCCAAGCAGCAAAGATTGATGGCAGCATATGACATCAAGGAGGATAAGATGATTTTTACTCATCTTAAGCCTAAAGTTCCAAAGCTTAGGTCATCTGCAGACTACACCAAAACAAGTCTATAGGTCCCCTCCAAGGACATACACCACATGGATCAAATATAGCTTCACAAACAGACAGGGGAAATGGTGTATGCCACACTTGTAGACAGGGCCATGCTAGCCCATCAGTTAAAAGAATCAATCCATCACCAATGGAGGTCAATCCAGGCAATATATGAGCAAATTGAGCTAATAGGCATAGCTAATGTTGAAATACAAAGGGCCAGAACAACAATAGGAATCATGCCTGAGCAGGCCAATAAAATGATACATTTCCTCAATACTCACACTAGGGAGGAATTGGCAGCATTAGAAATAAACAGCAGAACAGACACTATCCTGACAGCCAAGAAAGTGCTGACTTTGAGAAATTTCACTCAAACTCTAGAAAGGAAATGTCAGGATATGAAGGCAAAAATTGATGAATTCAGGGCAAAGATGACAGTATTGCAGGATAAAGGACTGCCTAGCCTAGTGACTGGCACATGACAATTGTTGTCATATGATCAATATATCACAAGGATCAACAATTATGTTGAGAATCAGATCACAGCATCCACCAGCTCCACAGAAGAAGCAAGGCCTCCCTCTGGGCAGTCTCTGTATGACAAATGAGAAAATTTATTTTTTATTGAGCATGAGATAAATCATCTGTTTGAAGTGCCTCCAAATTTCTATAGATATACAGAAGCAGATGAAACACTGGTAAAGATAAGGAGATATCAGCTACCTCCAGCTAATTGGTGGCAAGCAATGCTCGAAGTTCTACCCAGGTGATTCCACTATATTATTCCTTTTGTGAAAATTCAGATCTCAGTCACAATACAGGTCAGCAGATAATCCAGCACGCAGATATCACAGCAAGCATCCATACAGTGACTCATCAAAGCACTCGGACAACAGGCTCAATTAACGCAGATTTAAAGGCACAGCTACAGCCAACTTTCCTAAGCCAAAAATTCAAAAGTTGTAGGACAAAAAGATAGCTGCCATCTCAACATTAATTGCTGTAGTTATATCTTTCATTTACTTTTTGTAAGAGAGTTGGTGGTGCAATTTATTGCACAATAACTCACTATTTAGATATTTTATCCTATTTTTTTTATATATATCCCCTCAAAGAATGTATTGAGGGTCAGTTGTAGTGAAACTCTTTTAGAAGAGTTGTATTGTATATCTGAGACATTTTGCTAATACAAATTGCTGGTGGAGTTCCTGGTTCCTATATTGTCTGAAGGTGGAAATGAATGGCTCTGTTATGTTGCAGAATTCCTATGTCATTTGCTGGAACAATAAGTTATTCTGAACTGTGTTCTTGTCTTTCTGTGAATGCAATAATTTATATATGTTCATGATCATAGTAAATAGAGAAAAAGAATAGATTAGGATTTGTTTGAATACACCCTGTGCTCAATCTCTATTTCTAAATATGTTTTCTTCTGGATTAGCCATGGATATGAATTCTTAATTGCTCATGTCTAAACTGATTTTCTCACTGTGAATATTGTTTAAGAATTCTTAACTGCTCTTAAGCAATACTTTCATTTGTCCCCTTGTTAGCATAGTGGAAGATTCTCAATTGCCTTTCACTCACTAATTCCATAACTTCATTACCTAATCTTAAAAAATTGTTCCATAGATGCCTATCTGGCTTTGCAGTAATACTCTGTCTTCAGAAACATACTTCAGTAGCACACTGCCCTGAACTCCATTGCCCAATGGCCCAAACTATTCCGAAATTTATACCTCAACTCTGTTTGAATTCACCAACCAACCAAATTCAAAAAAAAATCAGCACACCATAACTAGCCTAAAAATCACCCACCAACAAAGCTAAATCATAAAGAGAGAGCTCTCTCTGGTTGCAGGTAGGCTAGGACCTGTAACTAAAAGATTGGTTAGTGGTTACCTCATCCTTATTCCCTTTAGGAAGCAGGGAACAACCTGAGTGATAACATCATTGGCGACTCCACTGGGGACTATTTCAAATTACCACTTAAAAGGAAACAAGCTTCCTTTTTAACCTTCTCATAGAATACCAAGGAAACAAAACTCAGAAGCTGGCTCCAAAGAAGAAATCTTGTTACACTAGGTCCAACCCTGACCCTAATCCCCCAGCTGTCTTTGAAAACACCAATTTAATCCCTAAGATCTTGAAGAAGCAAGAGAAGCTAGGAGAGCTCTCAGATTCAGGTACTGAACCAGTTCAACAGAACTATATTCCTACTCCTACCAAAGCATCAGCTTATCCTCAAATAAACCCCACTTATCCTAGTTCCTCATCCACCTCCCAAGGTAGCCTCTCCACTCCTCCATCCCCAACACACCTTACTCCTATTATCCCTGTTGTTCCAACTGTTCCAATCCTTCTTGCTGTCCCTTTTATCCCTGCAAATATGGCTAACAGATATGCCCCTTTACACCTGCCTGCAAATCCAGGGGCTATGCCCCAAGACTATCAAAGAAAGATCACTTAATTTGATGGTACTGGCTCTTATATAGCCCAGCAACACACCAAGAGAATGCAGGACTACTTTGAGAACTATGAAATAGATGATGAAGATATAAGAATGAAAATTTTTGTACAAAGTTTAACAGGGGATGTAAGGACCTGGTTTAGGTCCTTGGCTGCACAGTCCATACTCAATCCTGATGCTTTATACCTAAACTTCTTAAACATATGGGAAAAGAAGAAAGACCCTCTACACATACTAACAGAGTATTATAATTTGAAAAGGGGTCCACAAGAAACAGTTCAAGATTACTGTGTTAGGTTCAACAATGTATACAACGCCATTCCTCAGAATCTAAGACCTCCACCTGATCTGGCCTTGATCAAATTCCCTGATGGATTTGATTCAGATATGGAATATCAATTAAGAGAAAGAGAACGTCCAAGTCTTGCAGACATGCAGAATATAGCTGTCAGTGTGGAGGCAAACCTGATTGCCAAGAGAACAAGAGCCAAAAATGAGAGAAGAACAACATTTAAAGAGGAACCCTCAACCTTTGACCAAAAGCTAGATGCAATCATGAAGCGTATGGAGAGGTTGGGAGATAGAGTTGAGACCATGGAGAGAACGTCCTCTTGGGAAGGGCAAACAAGCAACACCACTAGGAATCCCAATTTTAGAAAAAACCAAAACCCAAATGCTGGGAGGACTGGTCCTAATCAGAATATCAGACCTCCATTTCAAGAAAACTATGCAGAGGCCTCAACCACTAGTGAACAAGTAGAAGATCCACACATCAATCTAATGGGTTTGGATAGTGAACAACAAGTATTCTTAACACAAGATGATCAACAAGCCCAAGAATACAAACAATTCCAAACAAAATCTGGTGAGTCATTTGATTTCAGAGAAGGGTATGACACGACAGTCTATGAAGTACACAAACAATACAAGTTGAGAAGTAGAACCATAGATGTACCTGAGAATACCAAACAAACACACACCAAACTGCCCAAAAAATCTAGTGATAAGCTTGTCTTAACAGAGTCCTCAGATAAAAAACTCCAAAGGGAGGTCATAGTGGAAGATGTATCTGATATACAGCCTCCAATAAATCCTACATCTACACCATATCTTCCAATAGAGATCTTGGGAAGACCTCTAGAAAACAGACACAATTCAAGCATACCCCAAAACAGTGTACCTGACCAGGACAAGGTCACCCAAAATTCAGCAAAGAAGGAAAAACTTGCTGCTCACAATATAAAAATTCAGAAGGAAAAGCCTTTCAATCTTGAAACAGAAATTGGCAAACTGAAAATAGCAATTCCTCTTTCTGAACTAGCCAAACATGAGGTCTTTAGACAACAAATCAATAGATCATTACAAGTACCAGAGAATAGGGATGCAGTTAATATTCTGGATGATCAGCCATAGCTGATTTTTGGCTCAAAAGTCAATGGAAAATCAGTGGATGGAGGTTCCCCTCCATTTTATGTAAGCCTAAACATTCATGACAAAGTGCTACACAATGCCATGTTTGACTCAGGGGCCTCTCATAACCTAATGCCAAAATCAGTAATGGAAAAACTTGATCTAGACATCACCAGACCCTATAAAGACTTGTTTTCATTTGATTCCAGCCAGGTGAGATGTTTATGCCTGATCAAAGACCTTTGTGTATCCCTAGTCCAATATCCATCTAAAACAATTTTAATGGATGTGGTAGTAGCTGACATTCCACCTAAATATGGTATGCTCTTATCAAGATCATGGGGTGCCAAACTCCAAGGATCTCTGCAACTAGACATGTCATATGCCACAATTTCAGTCTTTGGCCAGCCAAAGAGACTGTACCGAGAAACACTGATGAAATATGTGGTCAGCAGTCAGGATAAGCCCCAAAACTTCTCAATCTACTCCATTCATTCAGACATGGACTCATTCATATTGTACAATGCTGATATGTGTCCTAAAACTGAGGTCAAGCTCCTAAAAACAACAGAAACCAGGCACATGAATGAACAGTCCACTGCTCAAGATCAAAAGATCACTGATGTGATCAACCCAACACAGGCTGTTAATATATTACAAGAATCACCAAAGCCAGACCATCCCACTGAACAAATCTGTAAATCCATTGAAAGAAACATTGATCAAGAGATCTTGTGGTATTTAGAATTTGATGGGTCAGTAAATAAGCTAGGAGCAGGGGCAGGGGTTTGGATACACAATACTCAAAATGACCATGCTTTAGGCCATGCATATAGGCTTAACTTCAGATGTACAAATAACATGGCCGAGTATGAAGCCCTTTTGCTAGGTCTCAAACTGACTAAGAGTCTTGGAGTGACCAAAGTTTCCATTTTGGGTGATTCAAACCTAATTATACAATAGATAAAGGGAACTTTTGTCACAAATGATCCCAGGTTAAGGTCTTATAGGATAGCAGTGACAGACTTGCTCAACAGCTTCTTGGAATATCAGCTCACCAAAATACCTAGAAGCCACAACTTGCATGCTCATAGTTTGGCAACTTTTGCAAGCACCTGTAAACCTCCTTTTGGGCCTAACCACTAGTTCACTTCTGAGATTAAACATAGGCCTTCTGTCCCAGACAATGTAGATAACTAGCAAGTATTTGAGAATGATACTCAGATAAATAATTTTTTGACCATGAAAAAAGAATTCTCAAACTTAAACATAGACACAAGCATTATGGATGATCAACACCAAATTGATGAACTTAAGACAAATATATCAGATGAAACAATAAATCTGATATTACATCCTACAACCTTTGACTCTGCCAATTTATAGAAGTTAAGAATAACAGATCTTGATGAAATTATTGAAGAAGAAACTGAAGTAATTCAACTAAAGGATAACTTCTTACCCACAGGTCTTACTCCTTTAGAAGACATTTTTGATTCAAATGACATCCCTAAGAAACCAAAGATGCAACCCATCAATGCAGAAATTGAGGAGTGTAATATTGGGACCACTGAAAATCCCAAAATGGTCAAGCTCTCTAGAACCTTACCTCCTGATAAGAAATCAGAATATATTCAACTGTTCAAAGAGTTTCAAGATGTGTTTGCCTGGAGTTATGAGGACCTTAAATCCTATGATACTTCAGTCATCCAACACACAATACCCCTCAAAGAAAACCAGAAACCCTTTAAACAGAAGTTAAGGAGAGTGAATCTGGTCCTTCTTCCCCTAATTGAAAAGGAAGTAAAACGAATGTATGAAGCTGGAATCATTGCACCTATAAGATTTTCTGAATGGATTTCTAACCTTGTACCTACAAGAAAGAAAACTAGGGAGGTAAGACTTTGTGTTGATCTAAGAAATTTGAACAAAGTCTCTCTCAAAGACCACTACCCCTTGCCAAAAATGG
>APFE030909125.1:0-12245 GCA_000404065.3 Pinus taeda | reverse complement strand
CGAGGAGGCCGCCTTTGGTTGCTCTCTGAGAGTAGAACTTCACGTGGGATGACTGCGGTTTGTTGTTCAGTGCACGGCATCGGGTCACCGGAGCCAACACGACTCTGCAGATGCACCTCAATCAACATTTATTAGCCGCAGGCATTGAAGAATTTATTATATAAATAACTCATGATGAAACGAAACAAGGAATTCATTTATATAGTTACCTGTGAGATAGATTGAAGAGCGGACCCATTTGAAAAGGCGAAAGCAGGTGAGGACCAGTTGAGTTTCCATTTGGCCAGAACTACACTTAAATTATTACTATGTAGGAATGGATTGTTACAATGGAATATAGTCTGCTTACAATACTCAAAAGATGCGTTATACCAGACCCCAGAGATGCGTTTTATTCTGAACATATTAAATACCTTTCCCAGTTTAGGTTTAGCGTCCTCTTAGCAATCTACAGGTTCCATTTGTATGATTCGGTCCAAAGAACAGTGCCAACGACTGGAATTTGCACCCCCGGCAGGGACTACCGCTACGGCAGTAGCTCCCTTGTTATTATAGGCTTCGCAAAAAATGTTACTAGATATTATGAAACAATTTAATGGGAGAGATGTTTAATTTTCATAAGAAAGAAAACCATCATTTTTTATTAATAAAAAAACATTAACTAAATAAGTTGGTGATATTGGTGACATTGATAAAAAATTAATGACAATAAATTTCATGTCATTGAATTGTGAAAATAAACTATTAGATAAAATAATAATAATAAAATATAATGTCTACTTAATTTGAAAAATAATAAATAAATTATTTATATGTTTGCAGTTTTCCTAAACTAAGTACAACATTAATAGTTTGTTGAACTGTACAACATTCATTTCCTTTTATTTTCTCTTCTTTGTTTGTCCTTTCTCACATTGGGATTCGCTTTTGTCCCCTCTATGTTGGCTTTATACCCATTGATGAATACCTAGTGACAACAAAAATTTTACGCATTGGGATTGGGTTTTGTTCCCTCTATGTTAGCTTTATACCCTGTGATGAATACTGAGTGGTAAAAAAACCTTTTTCGCATTGGGATTGGTTTTTCCCCTCTATGTTGGCTTTATACCCCATGATGAAAACCGAGTGACAACCAATTTTAGGCCATTGAACTGTGTAAATAAAGCATTAAATAAAATAATAATAATAAAATATAATGTCT
The DNA here is from genome assembly GCA_000404065.3 of Pinus taeda. Classification (NCBI taxonomy): domain Eukaryota; kingdom Viridiplantae; phylum Streptophyta; class Pinopsida; order Pinales; family Pinaceae; genus Pinus; species Pinus taeda. The sequence continues at coordinate 11,044 of APFE030909125.1, read as the reverse complement.
ACTCAATTTGAAAAATAATAAATAAATTCATTTTTTATATGGTAATATATATACATATAGCAGTAGTCTTTACTGCTACTTTTTGGAGGCTTTTCCCGTGTGTTTTTCCTGTCAAATTTGCCTAAAATCGGGTAGCAATTTATTGAAATCAAGTTTGATAGGTAATTTCTGCACAATCAAAGTGTCCTAGGGGTTTTTCAAGTGTTAAATCCAAATATGCACTTAAAAAACCATTTTAAATAATACAAATCAAGATTTAGCCTCAATTTTTTCCACCGCATTCGGTCACTAGAATCTTCAAAAAGTCGCACTAAAGACAACTCCTATACATATATATGATTCAGATTCTTAACCATTATATCTAATGAAAAAAAAAATTAAGGTATAATCAATGATATATATAACCCATTAAAAAAAATTATAAAAATGTATAAAATATGTGAAAAGAAAATTGTCAAGTACATTTATATGCAACTATTTGTAATATCAAAGTTATGCAACTATTTGTATTGTCAAAGTTTTAATCCATTGAGAAAAATTATCCATTTTTTTTTTGCAAGCTTGGTAGGACCTTTTTATTAATTTTTTGTCAAAAAAGAAGCAGGTTACAACTACATTCTAGATTGTTAGGTGGCCTCAACCTGCCCCATGGGAAACCAAGTCTGTTGACCACCTAAAGGCATGATAACCCATCCAAAATAAAAATATGATGAGTCTCCCGAGCCACGCTAAATAAGTCTGAATCTCCTTATACTTCCTACATTCTAGATAACTGTAAACATTCTAAAAAGTATGAAATTGTTGCATACAAAAACCAAAACAAGGGTTGCACCAACACACTATGCATATTCAACTGAATCAAGAAGAGGGGGGTCCTCTGCACTAGAGCCCATTAGCTCAATTTAAGGGGTACATGGAATATGTTGCGTGATGCGACTAAGATGGCCATTTTGTTGTTGCAGTTGGAATTGAATCTTCCGAAACTCCTTACTATAAATCGGGTACCCTTGAGAGGATGAAGTTGTACCTATTAGGACATGCTCTAGGGGTTTTCATAGTAGGTTCTTCATCATCCAATATAAATGCATTGTTTGTTTATATTGGGTGGATCTTCCTCAAGAATGACCACGGTCTAGCACAAAATTCTGCCAATCTTCGAAATCAATTTCAAAAATGTCTACTTTTTGGTTAACCTCGTGTTCCCATTTTATAGTTGTCTAACTGGGGTAGAGTTTCCTGAGTTGTATACATGGGCCACTTCATTAATGATTCAGGAAGCCAACTTATGCTGACCAACTTTACCACCACCTGATGCACTACGTTGACTGCTCGTAGGAAATGTTCTCCTCTATTTACGTCAATTTTGAGATCCTTAGGTAGCCTTTCCTTTACTAGAGGCAGCATTAGCCATGTCACTGAGGTTCCTGAAAGGCTTGTTATAGATTAACTATAACCCTAGAAGTTGATCCAATTGGAGTTAATACACAAGTGCATGAAGCTTCCAAGGGTCGCTTCAAAACATGGCACCTTCCAAGGTAACCATATAAGAAGACGAGAACAAAAACAGAATCCAATTCAATTTCTTATTATCGATAGACGACCAACAAGAAACAAAGTCCCCAAACCACAACTTAATACAACTTTCCATGATATTTCTGGGGTTGTAAATATAAATAGAATCTTCCAAATACCATAATATTGAAGGTTCCATGCCTAGCACACTTATATTCATACCATAAATAAATCCCTTGTGCCGAGGCAAAGACAATAATTGAACCAAGAGAGACTCAGAGATCAAACCCATGCGCAACAACAAGATTCCATAAACCATTGACATGGTAACACGATAAACAAGAGACTCCTTACACAATTATGTAACAACCATAAGTAATTCCTTATAGGTTTCCTTCCACACCCAACCATTTAAAACATAACCATTCGCAAGCCATAAGAGGAGGGATACAAGAATTGGGACTAAAAAACATACCCATGAAAGGACACTTGAACCAACTGAGACTGAACCAATGCCCAGTGACGATTTATGAGGGCCTCCTTCACTAGGACAATGATCATCTCGGACGAGATCCAAATCAAATGGAACTCATAGACACAAAACTTACCAAACTTGTCGAGAAGAAAAACTGAAAGGTAGCACCTTGATAATACCTCTTTCCACCTTCACGGATGGAATTAATCAATTCCATGCACACAACCACCTATCCATGTGCTTCATGCATGTGGAGGGTGGTAGAAGATTGTAAAATTTATCTAAATTTTAATCAAATTAAAGAAAAAGAATATTTCAATATATAGATATATGAAATTTATATAATATAAATAATATTAATTTTTGTGTGCTTGGAGTCTCACTGGACTAAGTACCATGATAGTGGTTTATGTTAGTTGTTTGTTGAATTGTATACCATTCATTTCCTTTTATGTTCAGTCTCATTCCCGTATACTACTTTGTTTGTGCGTTTTCATATTGGGATTGATATTTATCCCTTCTATGTTGGCTTTATCCGATGCTTATTCATACCGTGCACTCCTTCTTTGTCAAGGCTCTTTCAGCAAAGTTATAACAATGTCATGTCAACTCATGAGAAGTCACAAAGGCTCCTCTTCTTGAGTAAGAAGGAGTGCCCTTGGAGATCTAAGAAGACAAAATGTTGCTCAACAATATCATGATCAAACCCCTACTCCAATACAAGAGATTTCCCAAGATGATGATGAAGTGCACACAGATTGAGATGAACACACCAATGATGTTTTCACTTCAATAGTTTATTGGGTGCAAAACTTAGATCACACCCAAGGGTGCCAAAATCAATACCTTTTCACGATAGATCTATATGAAGTGTGAAATTTCTACTTAGAAAAGTTATGTTAGATCATAACCAATGCAGATTAATGAGTTACAAAGGGAACATAAAACTTTAAGACTTGTCCACGGGGATATCTCCACTCAATTGGCTAGAATTAAAACTTTGTGGAAGGGCAAGGGACCCCTACATGTATAAGTATCCAAATCTTCCTAAGCACCTTTCATGGATCATTATTTTGTTTATTTTGTCCTTTTGTGGTTTAGGCCATTCACTACTTAATACAGAAGGATTTTTATAATGGCTATGCCAAAGTCAAATACTTTTTATTGCCCTAAATATTTAATATTGTTGTACATCCATTGTTACAACATGCACACTATGGATGTAATTTTTTGGACTACATCTTAGTTATCTAACGCTCCTTAGCTGTCAAGTGATAAAAAAGACAACAATTAACCCAAAAGAATGATATAATCTGAACGAATTGGATTCTTGGACAAGAAGTTGAAACAAGAGGACTATAGAATCTACTAAAATAAACAAAATAAGAATTCCAAACAACCAATTTTTCATTTCAACGTAAGAAAAACCATATGAATACCCCATATTCTACATCCCCCTCTCTAGAAAATTTCGTAGAATTTTAGATTCCTTTTGACTATGTTTGGAGGGAAGAATTACTCTAGAGAATCAGAGATATTGGCATCTCAACAATATTGGCATATTAGTGACCCTATTGGCAACTATTATGTGCATGTATGAGTCTGTCCTTGGTCGCCTTTGCATGACGCCTGGAATGTTTGATTTCATCCATACCACTATTGGGGTTAGGGAGAATTTTCCACTATCCCCTACCTTATTTTGGATCAATATCGATTTGTCAAAGGCATTTCTACATGAGCATAGTGAGGACACCGACAACTACCTTCTTCACTAGCTTCTCATATCTATTTTACTCCCTTTTTATGACATGGTTCTCCTTTCCTCGTTCCGAAAAAGGTTATAGAGGCAGTTGGATACCTTTGCTTTTTTTTTATCTTCGACAATTGATGGTCAATGTGCATAACACCAAGGTTATGATCTTCGATGGGGTGAAGAAATATTTAGAACTGCACTTCCTATTCAGACAGGAGGAGGTTGAGATGACCAGCACATATACTTACTTGGGGGTGAAATTCTCAGATCCTAGCTTAAGTTTGCGGCCAGCACTTAAGCCTCAAATCAACAAAGGATATAGATCCTTATCACTTCTCAAGATATAGTTCTTTCGAAGTCACTTCCGGGACATTTCATCTAAGATGAGCCTCATGCACACCTTGATTCATCCCTCTATTCTATATAGCTCAGATATTTTCGGCCCGACTTCACTTGAGTCAAATTTGGCATTAGATGAGAGAGTCCAAATTATTCTTCTCTGCTACATCATTAGGATGCAAATAGACAGTGCCTGAACACATCATCCTTGCAGAGCTTCGAGCTAATCCCTTTCGGCTTGAGACAGTCTTCAGATTGGTCTCATTCTTGCATTGTGTGTGAGGCCTTGGAGACTCGATCAAGAGTAGGGATTGATATCTGTACTTGTCATATTTCTCTTCTGAGACTATTTCCCATTCTACTCCCTTAGGTTGGGCTAGATGTTGGTTTACAGGATTTTCAAATCTTGTTAATGGCGCTGGACCCACCAACATTTAGGGGATCTCCCTGGTATGAATTCCCAAGTAGACCTCACAACATTTGGTGTAGTAGTCTCATCTGGTACAATGGCCTAGTTTCCATTATCTTAAATACATGCCCTAGATCTTGCTTGTCAACACATGAGAGTGGTATACCTAGTCTTCAAATAGCAAGGTTCTTGTGCCTCAAGAGTTCTTCGTGTAACTTGTGTCTAAGTTCTTTCACTGCAAAGGGAGGGGTGAGAGTGAGTCTCAAGATGAAAGGGAATAGTCCCAACTCTGTTAGAGAGACACAACACAATAGGATATGCGCAATTTCCAATGCAGTAGTCCATAGGAATGTGGAAATCACAAACACAAAGTGAACAAATAGCACATACAACACCCAACAAAATAGTCCAAAAAGTGAGATGGTTGTTATAACAATTTTACAAGAATGAATCTTTCGAGTGTTCAATAGAATAGTCCACACTCGCAAGATATGGTTAACAACTAATACAACCCATTTCCAAAATAATATTCACTAAAACAACTGAAATAGTTCAACTATATCAGTACAAGTTAATGAAAAATGCATTACAAGCGTCCAAATAATAGTCTTACAGACAAATACAATATATGTGTGAAAACATGCTAGCATGTTAACATGACACATTCGTACACCATACATCACTAACCCCAATAATAGGGGATTGGAGCCACTCCTTGCTCATCAAAGAAAAATACTATAGACTCTCAAGGCTATGTGGGAGTAGCCATGGTGAAAATTCATTTGCATGTACAAATGAGGGGTATAAATAGCGAAGGGTGAAATTGACACTTGTGATTGTTCAACTTCCCTCATGACTATTCGACATACATGAATCTTCAACTTACATGACTCTTTGAATTCATCCACAGGTCTCTAGGACTTCCACGTTACATTACATTGGTTACATAGTGATAACCCAAGTTAGTGATGTGGCTGAGGCGACTCATGACAGAACTTGACATGAAACTACTGGTATGCAGATGTTGGTTGTGTTGTTCATGTCAATTTGTTGTTTTTCCGAGTGATGAGTTTTTTCGTGGTGTACCATAGCTTCACGTACGCATGGTAGGGTACGCAGAGTCTTTAATGGTATTGGTGTTCATTTAACACTTCATGCATGTGCATGTGTCTCCTTCACTTGTTACTTTGTATGCTTTGTGTGTTTGTCAAACTACAAGCAAGCCTCTAGCACATGCTCCTTGGTCATCTTATTTTCCATTGTCCCATGTCTTATCCATGTACTTGTTCCTGTAATCACTCACACAACACAAAATCAAACCTAGAAATTCCCTAGTCTACAATGGTGCATTGCCTTTCGTTTCCAGGTGTAGGTGACTAGGAGAGAGGACAAGGCTTTGAAACAGTGTAAAGAACATGTTATGCTAGGATATGAGGCTTTGAGGCACTACTGGGAAAAACTGCATAGAGGTTACTTAGAGGCTGGGTTGATCAGTCTGGGATAGTAGTCACATCTGCAGGATCTGGCTCAGTTGGGAGGCCGAATTCCATAGTTTTTCCGAGGAGGAGAGTGCGGGCAGCAAGAGGTACTCGTAGTGACAAATTCACAGATTTCTAGAGGAGGCCAAGAGCAGGTTGTGGGAGCTTGCTAGAAAAACTATGCAGATCCCAAAGGCATCCATGCAAGACATGTCTGCGCAGTTTCTAGGCGATGTAGAGTGTCGGACAGTAGACAGACTATCCAAGAAAACTACACAATTTTCAGGAGAAGTGGAAGGTGTTATCCTCCATAATGTCCCAGGGTGAAAGGAGATCGAGAAAGGTAACCACATACTAGGATTTTAGTTTGGTAGCTATCCCAACCAAGCCAGAGAGGGCTCTCTCTATGATCACAGCCATGAATTGACTAGAAAAGTAATAGATTTTAGGCTAGGTATACTAGGCTCATATAGGGCTTGATGCTCGATAAGGGAGAAAAACTAGGTAGCTAGGCCTAAGGATCAAAGGGTTCCAACAACAAAGACATGGAGGAGAAAGGTAGAAATAATTATGTGATGGACTTAGGGTTTGTCGGTGTAGTGTAGTGTTTGGAAGATGAAAATTGGTCTTAATAAGCATGAGCACATGAATTCATTAAACAGGAAGTAAATTCACACATAATTATATTCCAACAAAAATGGAGCTTTATGCAAGGAATTCTCTTTATAAACTTTAAGGAAAACCACTGAAGAAGTGATGAATGGAAAGAGGAGATGAATATATTTCATATAAAGCTATAATAAAGAAAAAACAACATGAAAAAATTACTGCGGATGAATTCCTAGATAATAGTTGCAAACTGCATCCTTTGTTTTCCAGAAAATTTCAAAGTAAAAGCTACAATAGTTCTCTCCTCTAATGTCCAACCCTTTCTATGACTGAGAAAAAGATACATAAAGACCAAAACAAAATCTCCCTACTCTCAGGAGTCAAATCCATGAGTCTAGGAACTACTCCGTGTCGTGTTCCAACCAAAACCCTAAAGACCTCGGAGGTTAAAACAACTCCTCTAATTAACATTGACTCCAACCGCTCTCTTAAATGAAGCTAAATATACATCAAGACAACTTTAACAAGACTGATTACCCACTATTGCATCATATTTACAGTACTAGGATTAAACAACTAAATCATAGAAATCTAAATCCAACTCACCATACTCGAGAAAAACTTCCACAAACAAAAAGGTAGTGAAATTTACAAAAGTAGTTTTGGAAGGCCTTCCTGAAGTCCAAATTCTGATCTTGATGGCTCGTTGGAAAGATGAGGACGTCTACTATAAGATGGACTCTTCAAGAGCTCAAATATCTTAATATAGGCCCATAAAATATGCAGTCTCCCATAGTTTCTTTGGAAAATGCAATGTGGCCTCCATGAGGGTGGTAGAAAGGTGGTTTTTTATGGTTTTTTTACTATTTCACCTGTTAAAATTTGTCAAAAGTATGTTCCCCTCAAGTTAGAAATGATGTATGGACCATGATGAATCTAGAAATGAAAACCAAACTTCATTTGGAGCAACGTAACTAAAGCACAACGTGGGGCACGTTGTGTTTTCTCCTCCATGACTGTCCTAAAATATGCAAAAAATATAAAAAATCTACATTTCCACCAAAAATATTCAAAATTGGTATGTGAGGTCACCAATTGGTATGCTATGCTATGAGCGTCACATCAGAAATCAATTCTCACCTTTCCTTCCATTTTTTCTTGATTAGCGTTTCATTGAGCTTCTCGTTCAACTCCTTGACCTTAATCTTAGCAATTAGGTTTCTTGTGTAATAATGGGCAGCCATGTGCCTCTGCAATCTTTTGTCTCTATTATCCCTCTTGCGAAGCATCTCCAAGTGACAATTTACCTTGTCAAGCCAAAATTCCCTATCTTCATTGAGTTCTACTTCAATTAGGTCAACAAATGTCATTTGCTCTCTTTGTTGTTGAAGTTCTCCTTTGAGGCCTCTTATCCTTTTCCTTTTCCTTGTTACTTTCTCTTGATGTTCCTCTGAAACTTTTGCATCCATCACTACCTTTCCCTTGACATCCTCTTTACTAACATCAACCCCATGGTTTTCCAAAATTGGCTACTTTACGTGCAATTGTTTATTTTCATGCTCTAGAAATGAAATCATGAAGTTTGCCTTTGATAGAATATCCCTGAGCTTTGCTATCCCATTATCTTTCTCCTTTACAACTTGCTCCATTATTTTGTGCTCCTTCATAGCCGCCAAGTCAACCATGTCAGTGTCAAGATGACAAGCTTCGTCATGTTGTGATTGTAATCCATATTTTTTTGATGTTGTTGATGTGAACTTCGCGCCTTCCACATGATGTGGAGTAAACACAAGCCTCTTTCCCTTCTAATAAGTATGATTTACTTCAGGCCTAGGTATCTTGTCAACTATAGGTATCTTTAAAGAACTACCTTTCACATGCTTAGGTGGGGCAGATGATGTACTTAGGCTTGCAATCTGACTAATAGAAGACAATAAAGCATTTGTTTGAATGAAATTTTCCCAAGTGATATTATTTTCAGTCAACTGATGTAGTATAATAATCTTTATGAGGGAATGGTGGAAAAGGCTCCTCTCATAATCACTCTGCCTATGCTGCACCTTTTGTGCTATCTTAGTGAGACTTTCGTAAAGGTAATAGACTAGGTTTAGTGCCTTTACTACTGTGAAATGAATGAGTAATCTCACATGGTATTTGTACAACCTTGAGAATCTGCCTTCACATGTAAATTATTTCATTATGAACTTCATTATTGTAGAAAGTTTTGTCAAGGAGCTATGGAAAAGGAAAAAATTTCTTAATGGTTTGTCTGTAGTGGCCTTTAATGAAGGGTTGATAGTTTTGCATACACAAATCTCAGCTCTTAAACCATTTTTCTCCATTATTAGTTATCCATGTGGCTATCGCTATGATCTCAATTGAAATAGTGAATGTGACACTTGCAATAATAACCTTATCTATCCTCAAATGAGTGGCAAATAGACTAGTCATGTTATCATGGTATTTGACCCTTTCAACCAACTCACAAAACCCTAAACATTTTGCATTCTCAAAGAACTGCTTAGGCAGTGGGGAAGACATCAACTGCTGAGTGTTTAGGGGTTCATACCTTAATATTTAACCTCCTTCGCTATATGTTTTCTTCTCCTCCTCCATTTGACTATTTTGCAAGTGAAACCCTATCTAGGAAAATAGGGGATTGGAAAGATGTGATGGGATGGAGGGTTTAAGGAAGGGGAAGAGGGGTCGGAAAATTTAGGGAGGTGGGAAGGGGTTTTAGGTACCCATAAGAAGTGGAATGAGGGAAAATGAGCAGAGGGTATGGTCTAGGGAATTAAAACAAAATCAACGATTGAAACATAAAAAAATGCAGCGAAGGGATAAAATTAGTTTTGCAACATGAAATCAAATTAAACAAGGACATGGATAGATGAAGTGTGTTCAACATACTTGCAGGAGGCCGATAGATACTTTTACTTGATGAAGAAACCTTTTAGAACTAATATTAGGGCTTGAGACAAGAATATGCAGTGAAATTACAACCAAAGGTAGTGAAAATGAGAAAACGCAGTGAATGGTTAGAAAACATAGCGAAATGCGGGGAAAATGCAACGAAATGGTTCTCATGACCTTGGGGAGTGTTTTTGCCTCCGAAAATGCTGAGAAACTACCTTGTGATGGATGAGAGCTTCTTTGGCAATGAACATAAGGGTGAGAGGTGGAATGAAGTGGTCTTTATAGGCTACAGAACACAGCTTTATAATGACAGGGTGGCACACCATAATTTTCATTTTGCTTTTGTTAAAACTATGTAACTTTGAAATTTTACATGCATATTTGAACCGTAACTTACTACATAATTTTAAAGTGAATTACACTTAGAAACATAAATTTTTGATCAAACTCTACCACTACTCCATCATTTTCTCATTTATTGACTGAAATGACAATTTTGATGACTCTAACCCTAATGACCTAATCGAGACACTGTGCTAAATGAATACCAAGGGGAGACTGAGATGAGAATGATGTTTTTTCAATTATGGCACATCCAACTTAGTGATGGGAGTGACCGGACCATGAAAACCTTGAAGGAGCAACAATAGACCTAGACACACTAGCTAGTGACCAAATTTTATTTTGGAAACCTAACGAAATGATAAAATTTGACTTTGATGCCCCTAACAAACATTGTAAAGGCATATTTGATCACTGGTGATAGGAAGAATTGACTGAGACTAAAACAAGGGAAGCTTACAGAGGGACTCATAATGTAGTGGTAGAGAGCAGGTGCTTGTCACTCTTGTCTACACAATTTATTCAAGCAGGCTCGTAGCTTCTACCCATGTTTTGGGAGGACTGCAGTCCTAGGACACTACACAAGTAAAATTCTCCGGTTGACGAGAGGGAGGCTTGATGGATACTCTTGTGGGAAGCATAGACTAAGATAGCTTCTTGGGAAACTTCTATGTTTCTTTGGGTGAAATTTAACCACGTTGATTCTAGAATTGCGTAGTGAAGGCTATGTGGCCGGCAGCCTTAGGCTCTGCGTAGTTATTGTCAACAATACTTGATCACTGAGGGATGAGACTACACAATGCAACTGAAAGGAGGTTCGGCTAATGGAGGGTGGTTCAATCAACATATTTTTGGAATAATGGTTGTGTGTCTAAGTGAGTGAACTCATGTATGCATGAGCTTGCGAACACACACTCAATGTGACTCGACGACAAGACACCTTAAACCACCAAGACAACCTGTCGTAGTGTGACTAACTGCAGTACTGTCTAATGGTGAAAGAAACAAGTGGGACACTTCGAATAGACCTTTGAATGACCATGAAAACACTTGTGTGAATGCTTACAACATCGTGTGTGATATATGTTTATGTAGCGAACCTAATTTAACTTATTTCCATAAATAAAATAATAAATAATAATAATATTAATAACCATTAAAATTATTTTATACTTTTATGTGAGCAATGTAATGTTATTATTTTAATATAT
>APFE030909115.1:1392-25631 GCA_000404065.3 Pinus taeda | reverse complement strand
ACTACCTACCCAGCCTACTTGCCTAGCATTTTTTCTTCTTTTGTTTGGGGGTGCACTTAGACTTGCAAACCCCTCATACATTTTTCTTTTGATGCTTTCCTATCTACATACTACCCTTATTTTTTCCAGAGCCCAGATTAAGCTGTTGGGCCCTTCTGCTTCTCTACCTATCTAAGAATCTGCCAAGATTAAACTGTTTGGACAGATTTAGAATCTCTATATTCTAAAACATGAAATTTAAACCTAGGGAGACCAAGATTAAGCTGTTTGGACCTCCCTTTAACTAAAGTAGCGATACCGGGATAAATTTACAAAATTTGAAGGCAATTGAATGAACTTGAAGTAGCCTTCTTCACTTGGAGACTGTTTGAGCAAATATGGAGCATTGCAGCCAGCAAAGTACGACATATTGGGCCTGTGAAATGCCAATCATGAAAAATGAATACCTGCTGCAGCAGGAGCTAACAGAATCGATGGAAACAAAACACACAGACCTTCCACATCAGCTAAAGGACCCCTGAGAACCATGCCAACAATTCAAGCAGCTTGCCCCTAGGTCCCATTGAAACTTCTGATCACTTGCCCTCTGAACACTCTCATGCTATGGGCATGCCAACATCCAAGACCTCTGTAGGGACCAATTTTTCCAGTTCTATGCCAGTGTCCTTGGGATTTGAGCCACTTTTTTAGGCCCATAGCCTAGGTCACTACCTAGAATCGAGTGACTTCTTAAGAGAAGTAAAATAATAGGGAAACAATGAAGCAGAATAAATTATTTAAAAAGACCCCTAACCAAACCCCTACTAGCCATGACAGGAATTTCGTCAAACATATCACAAATATGTAATCTACACGTGTAAACAACATAATTAAGAATAGGGATCTCATACTTATCTAAGAATCTCTAAGAAGCATTGTTCCCTCATGTCATTTGTTGCATTATCATCTATTAGGTCATAGATACATTGTCCATTCATTTACAAGTAAAAACATGATGAGAGCCATACATATTTGTTGTCATAATAGTAACAATAGAAATACTATAAATATACCAGCAATAAAATCCACATATAAACCAGTACATTTACACATGAAAACCAAGGGAATGAATTTCTCATTAATGAATGCAGAGACCAACCGGAGATGAGACTACCATGTTCCACCCGACCATAGATTGGCTTAACCAAATCTCTCTTCATCGATTCACTCTCATGCCATATTCCAAGCATGAATGTGGGACTCATAACCAACTGAAAAGAACCAAACAAGCATGGATGCTACCAGAGTTATCCACCTACACCATGATGGATTTTAGTGCCTCCTAGTCTCTACACACATAACTGAAATCCCTGAGATACTAGGAGGCATCGTGATGGATTTGAGTGCCACCTACACCGTGATGGATTTGAGTGCCACCTACACACATAAACATTTGCTTCACCCAACAAATAATCATACTGTGTACCTTTATAAATATAGCTCGATATAATATTAATAATACACGCATATACGCATGCACATTTTCTCAACTAACAAATAAAATGATACGATGTCTGCATTCGCAACAAGGGAATCCAGAGGCTCACACCTCCACCCTCAAAGTAATACCATGATTCACCTCCTTCTTAGGAAGTTTAGAACCTGCTGCACAGTCAAATTTGCATCCAACATCTAGCATTATAATCTTGCGCCACTTGTCCTCTCAGTGAACAGTTACCAACTCATTGTTCCAGGGCACACTTCCATTGTGCATCTCATTCCATCTGGAAATTCTCATAACCAAAACAAATATATTCCCGACCTTCCCTTCTCTGCTCACAGTCCCTCGGGTAATCTAGTCACCCCTTCCATGTAGTCACTCACCTTCCAAGTTCCTCGACATCCCCTATCCCGGGCAATCCATCCCTTGGCAAGGCTTCCTTGCATTGGAAGGTCAAACAACCAAGGCATATACTTGCCTCAAAACCATAATACCAATCATAGCATGCTTATGGCAATCAATGGACACTATTAGGTACCAGTGTCCCACAATGGCCTTGCTCTTGAATGCTTTACCAGCGTCCTACTACCTATTTCAATTCCTTTTGTTGTTTCTACTAGTACTTGCAGTGGATTTCAACCACCCACCCAGAGATTTTTGTGCTTTCTGTACCAAGCACATAACTGAATCCATTAGATTTAAAATAAATTGACATAAAATTACATCATACCTCATTGGTAGCTCATTAATAAGGTACACTTGAAATCTGTTTACTTCCTATCACAACAAGTCAAACTAGAACCTTTGACCAAATCATCATGTATAAACATATCACATCAAGTTAGCTCAAAACACAACCATCATAGGTCAAAGTCATATATCACATGTGACCTTCATAAACCAGAATTATTGATCACATGTGATCATCATAGACCAAAATCATAAATCACGTGCATAATAAAACTGAAATAAAATATTGATACTTATCCTTTAATCAACCCTTAGCTTCTACCTTTGTCCTTATTTCATACGCACACCAAATCTGTTGCCACACCCAAGAAACACCCAATTCCTTCTCCTCAACCATGTGCACATACACATAGTGTGCATCACACACATACGACCACATATGACGTACAACACCATGTAATACATGCACCTACTCCTAACATACCACACATACATCTACACCCAGTGTACAACACAACAGAATACATACACCTACATCCAGTGTACACCACCACACAATACATACACCTACACCTGGCATACAACACAACACAATACATGTACTACACATAGTACAACATAACAAGTATGCATGCCACGATACCATGACTACCCAATGCACATACATAGTACCACATGCCTGCAACACAGCATGTATGACATGCACACAATACCACATGTACACTAGTACCATATGTACAACATGCACATAATGCCACCTATACACTACACCACCTACACAATGTGTGCACATCATCACATGTACACAACACCACCTGCACAACGTGTACACAATGCCACATGTACACTACACCACCTGTACAATGTGTACACAACACACATGTACACAGTACCATATGCACAACATGTACACGACACATGTACATAGCATCACATGCACGACATGTACATAGCACCACATGTAGAATCATGCACTCAACGCCATATGTACAACATGCACACAACACCATATGTACATAGCACTGCATATACAACATGTACATAACACCCTATGTACACAACACTACATATCCAACATGCGCACAGCACCATATGCATGCAACACCACATATCCATCATGCACACAGTACAATATGTACACAGCACTGCATATCCAACATGTACATGGCACCATCTATACCCAACATTGCGTATGCAACATTCACACAACACTATATTTGTCACCTTGTACAAATCATTGCATAAACAACATGTACACACACTATACATACACAACACTGCATGCGCACAACATCACAGATGCAACATGTACAACACATACAACATATTCACAACAAAAGTGCCACACATCCAAAACCACATTATCTCTACCAAGCAACCTTTATCCTGTGTCTTTCTACCATCCATGCTCATCCTAGCATGCTACAAAGCACATTGTTTTCATTCCGCTAATGTATCCTTCAACGCTACCTGTCATAACATAAACATAGGAATAATATAAGAATATAATATCAATTCATATCCACATGATACTGACCTCATATATTTTTCATGACCACTTTTCCCACTTAATTCCCATAAGACCATGAACCTCGTCATGCCATTCACTTGCTTAAGCAATCATTCCTCCACAAGAATGGCCCCTAACAACCCTATCAGACAGTGACATAAATACATACATACATATATAAACATTACCATAAAAAAAACATGATCATGTTAGACAATGACATACATACATACATGTATACATATATATACATTGACACAATCATGATCACAACATAACTACCAGAATTATAAGGTCAAGGTTAAGAGAACTTCATTTATCTGTGCAACGTATGTACAACATCGAGAGCAACAGTTCCCAACATAGCCAAGGCATCTAATGCCTCAGATCCACTTACTTCACCTTTCTTGTTAGCTTTCTCATGATTGTACTGCCACTATCCATTTACACCAATGGACCGAACCAATCTAACTAATTGTCATAGGCTTACCTTCCATTTCGCTTACTCATGCAATGAGCTTCATCCGTGTCATACATTGTCTGCTGGTTTTCATTCAGCTCTCTCTAAACTCCACTAAATTTCCTCTTTCCCAACAATTCCCAAGACTCAAAACTTAAAAGGAAAGCAAAAGAAACAAACAAGAATAAAACCATGAATATCAATAACAATACGACATCACAAATGAAGTGGTGAGGCCTTGCACTAGACAAAAATAAAACTACAAATCAAGCTCAACCAAATCACAAATTCTAAAAGCACAAAACTAACAAAAGACACCAAGACTCAATCCCATGGCTCCCAGTGCTTCCAAAGGATAGCCCAACCTGATCCTTCTTCAAAATTTCTTGGTAGTCTCTTGCCATGCAATCCCCTGCATCATACTTCCATAAACATGTAACTGTCAATGCTTAAATAAACATAACAATACACTAGTTACCTTATCTTGTTATGCCATGCACGCTACCTTGCAACTGAACACATCCACGCCATCTCTCAAGGGACTCCAATTCCCTTGACATATCCACCTGTAACTAGAGACCAACTAATATACCTGTCAAATACATGTTCATGAATATAGCATATATCCCCATAGTGTCAGATAAAGTCAAGGTTAAGAAGACTTCTTGCATGCAAATCACTCATTCCTTTGGAATTAAGGTTTCCAAACATAGCCAAAGGAATTCTTACCCAATTCCTTTCTTTTACCTTTTTACTTTGTCGCAATAGAGTCTTACTATGCATCGTCACGTCACCTAACTATTAGTTATATAAACACATCAACTATTGCCTTGTCAAGCTAATATCAAGCATGTTTCCTGCAGTGTTTACACATGTCAACACATGTTCCAAATATCAAGACAATCATATCCATCAATTTGAAATCAACCTTTACCAAGACTAGCATTCATGTCATAATCCATAGTCAACTCATAGTCATTAGACATAATGCTACAACTGTCACCTACTACACTCAAGTACATATCAATTGTCTCAACACATATGTATTAGGACAATCATCTTAAAACAAGATCATTGGAACGCATACTCATATTATGCAATTCATCAAACATTCAACCAACTTGAAAACATACCATGTTAAATAAATCAACTAGACGACATAATAGACACCAAACACTCAAACACCAAATAGACATCATAATCAAATAGTCAATCACAACGTAGACGATATAAGCAAGTTCATACCTTAATGTATCTCAGGGGAGGCAATCTTTTCTGCACAATCAATCCAGGTTATCATGATATAACTTCACAACATACCAACTCGGCCATAAATAAGATCATGATACCCATAACAGTAACTAACTAGCATGTTCACATCATAAGCTCATAAAAATTTATCATTCATACATAATAATAACATCTGCACAGTCAGTCTAGATTAGCACAACACAATGTCACAATTAAGTTGACTCATACCTGAATTTCATAACCCTAACCATCTGCATAGGCCAATCCAATTTATCATTATACATATATTATCAAGATCCTAATTTAATAACCATAATCATCAAGTTACCAGCATATAATAACAACAAGTTAACCTATAACATACTCATCAACAACATATAACATAATCATCAAGTTATCTAACATAAAATAACAATAGCAATGCATACAACCACAAATTACTATCATTCTTGACCATCTGACACATGTGCATATGCATACACTAATCAACTAGCATCTATCATGTATGTAACTATAACATCAATAGACATGTACATAAACCTAATGTATATACCAATCCTTAACCTACATACCTGCATGCCCAATATACAAACTTGTATGACAATGTGATCTTGCCTCGAGGTCCAATGTTGCAACTTCACTTTAATGATTTGCATCTCCTTCTCTATCTCAACCAACACATTAGCATCATAACAACTAGCAGCATCATGAAGACCTAAAATGCATACAATGACCTCAGAATGCATGTCTAACCTATTATGCATGCATAACCATAACCTTAACAATACATGCATAACAACCCATGGACATTGACATGTATAAAAAATGCATATACAACCATACACTCATGATGACACCTTCCACAACAACACCATCAAGCTTCACATGGTGACATCGCTCCAACCATGAACGACAACATGCATATGCAACAAGCACATAGACCAGAAGGATGATTAACACACATGAAACTGACATGAATGCATCACCATCACAAACCGACCATCCAGTCTAAGGGGTGAACCATGCTCTAATACCACTCTATAACACCCTCCTCCCACATCTACCCAAGAAACCAGCCAACCGGGGTAAACATGCGACGAGAGGCTACTATGGTTGGATTCGACCTACTATGTGACCTTAAAGAAATGGAATCGATGGAAACACAACACACAAACCTTCCACATCAGCTACAAGACCCCTGAGAACCATGCCAACACTTCAGGCATCTTGCCCCTAGGTCACACTGAAACTTCTAATCCCTTGCCCTTTGGACGCTCTCATGCTATGGGCATGCCAACATCTAGGGACCTACGGACACTCTCACAGGCCTACATTCCAGTGTCCAGGGACCAATTTGTCCAATTATGTGCCAGCATCCCCAACATTTTAGCCACTTTTTCAAGCCCATAGCCCAGGTCACTGCCGAAAATGGAGTGACTTCTTAAGAGTAGTAAAATAACAGGGAAATGATGAAGCAAAAGCAATTATTTAAGCAAGCCCTTAACCAGACCCCTACTAGCCATGACAGGAATTTTATCAAACATATCACAAATATGTAATCTACAAGTGTAAACAACTTGCTTAAGCATAGGGATCTCATACTTATTTGAGAATCGCTAAGAACCGTTGTTCCCTCATGTCATTGTTGCTGAATAATTTTCACATACAATTATTTCAAAAAATACAACAGGTTGCATTAATATCCAAATAGATCGTCATTCTTCGTTGGAACTATTGTCAATGCTCGAGCTACTTTCATGATTTGAGTTTTATTTGGAGGAATGTTTTGTTGATTGCATCAATTGTTTTCATCTTCTTGATCTTGTTCCATTTGCAAACACAAAAATAATGTGTAATGAGTGTATCTACATTTGTGAGAATAATGAAAATTGAAATAAATAATATACATCAATGTGAATTGAATAGCAACGCACCATAGCAAATTAACTCATAAATTGTGCACATGGTTTCAAAACCAAACCTCATGCCTTGTTGCAACAAGTCTTTTGTTGTTGTAGTTCCATACTTTGTTGCCTGCATGTTTTAAACCCCATTATAAAGCATAGATTTAATATAAAAGTTTTTTTGTTCTATTAATTATAAACTCAAAGAAGTAAAACAACATAGATACTTACAAATTCCACAATTAATTTTTGATATGCTAACATATACTCACAACCCATATTTAACCCAATCTCAATCAATTCTTCTGATGGCCCTTCCTTGTATGTTAGCACCTATTTGAAGACACTCAAGCATGGTTGTTGTAAAACAACTTAAAATATACAAAATTGAAACCTTGAGTTGTTATAGGAAAATATTAAGAATTACTCACAAACTTTGAAATAAAGCCTTTTCTTCCTTATCATCCTATTTTATGTGTTGAGTGAGTTCTATTTTGTTTTATTTTCTGCAAGAAAATACTTGCAAATTAATATTTAATGCTAAATTATTTTTTATATGTATGCAATTATGTCAATTTCTTTGACCATCTCCTTGTACACTTTTTTAGACATTCCTACCCGCATGTTTCGCATAATGCATATCAGCTCGTTGATCATTTCGTATTTTCATAATCTTCCTGAAAAAAGGTAATAAACTATTTTTATATTGATATATGAAAACTAAATATAACAAAATTGATATTAATAAATGAATGGTTTGTAGTAATACATACATATAATTCTAGAAAATCATTTTAATTAGGAATATTACCTTTTGAATTATTTTTTTTGTATGTTTTTGCTATTGCAAGTCTGATATGTCTCATTGACTATTGCTCTGGAAATGCTACCAATAGTTCAGTTATAATTTGGTTCTTAGAATCATTGGATTGACTTTTTTATTTTAAGTGGAAAATACGTCTATATGTTCGTTCCACTAGATCCCTCATAGTTTTGTAAAAAAAAAAACCCTTTCATTAACCTCCAACACCACTCCAAATGAGCTAAGGACCAATTCATTGTCATTTACATGTTCTATCATTTTTCTTTTTTTAGAATGACATTAATATTTTCCTTCGTTGTTGCTTCCTGTAGAAAATTAAACATATATGAATTAATAGATTGTTTGAAACATGTTATAATATTCTTAAGTTTATTATTAATGAAAAATAAAAAACTCATATTGAATAGTATTTTTTCATTCACTTGATTCATCCTTCTACAATTTTTCTATCAAGTTTTTATGCTTTTCTGCACTTAGATTATAAATAATCTTATTGACCTTCTTCATTTTGTGATTGTGCATGACACACACTAACCAATACATATAGTTCAAACATATCAATTTTGTAAAGAATTTACGAAGAACTTGTCTTCTCTGCTTTTTTTGAAGTTTTATCATTGTGTCAATCAATATTTTTGTTACTCGACACCTTCTTAGACCTTTTTTATGAATATACAACTTGTACCATTCAATACAGAAGCCATTAAATATATTTTATAAATAAACCAAATAATTTTCAGCCAAAAAGAGCTCTAGTAACTGGTACATTTATCTCAATAAATGCATCGATGTGTTTATCCCATTAAATGCACCAAGTGTTTAGTTGTTCGGTATTGTCAGGGAAAATTAATTAGTTTAAATTGTTACAGTGTGATTTGTAACAATAAACATATCGAAATGATTTAACGGTGCTATTTGGAAGAGGCACGTCGATGCATTATATTACACTAGGAGTAATGATGAACAGACTGGACAGAGCTGACAGCGTTATAATATATTGGTGAATTGTATTACACAGGGCGCACGAGTGCTTTATATTACAAAGGGCGCACCATGTAACATATATCCATTTTTTTAACGGACAGGGCCGACATGGTTTGGATCTAATTCAATAATTGATTCCTCTACTTTACATATCAAATGTTATATATATATATATATATATATATATATATATTATATATATATATGACACAAACCCATTAAATCTAAAATGCCTAAAATGAATTTTTGAATTTTAATTAAATTTAAATAGGAACAGAGATCGTAAAAACTTTTACTAGTAAAATGAATAGAAATTTTTTTATTATACAGAGTTTTTAATTTTTTTATGAATTGTGAATAATCTAACAAAAATTGTAAAAAAAAATTAACAGTAAAATTTAAAACTTTTACTATGCAAGGTTTTGAGTTAATCACCATACCTTTCAAATTCTAATCTTTTTGTGGTTCAAAAAAATTTTGCTGCTCCATGGTGTTCTTAGTATGTCTCTCTTGCAAATGATATATAATGTAATTAAACCGTAATAAAAATTGTAAAAAAATTATTAGTAAAATAAACAATAAAATTTAAAAAATTTACTATGTAGGGTTTTGAGAGAATCACCATACATTCCAGCGTTTGATCTTCTCAATAGTTATGATGCTCCAAAGTATTATGTTGTTGCACAGTTCTCCTGATATGGCTCTTACAAATCACTCCCTTGAACTTTTGGGAGAAATAATGAAATAATGAATAACATTTTACTCTTTAAAAGACTTTATAAAACTACTTTTCGAAAAATCAATTGTTGCTCTTTTTTTTAACTAAAAAAAATGAATTTTCTTTTTGTCAATTTATCTGAACATCGATGCATTTGATAGTCAAGTGCATCGGTGCGTTCCTAAGAAAATCACACTGACATTGTCGAGGTGCCAAATTTTTTCAGCACACCAACATTGTCGAGGTGCCAAATTTTTTCAGCACACGGAAATGATACAATTCTTTTTTATTTTTGAAATTTCAAAATAGTGTGATTAATTTTTTTAACACAACAGTGCATTTTGTAGTTAAAAACATTGGTGCTATAATTGGTATAAGAGCACCGAGATGGTTAAATTCAATTTTATTTTCTAAAATCCGGAAACATGTGCATACCAGTGTTGTTTTTCTTTGAAACGCATCGGTGTGTTTTTGTACAAGAGCACCGATATGATAACATTTTTTTCTGAATGTAGGAAAGGTGCAGGTATTATTTGAATGCAACGATGTTGGTATTATTTAAATGTATCGGTGCACTTTGTTCTGATAAGCGCACCAGTTGTGTTTCAAGCTATCTGAAATTTTATTTTCATGTAAAATGGCATATTAATCTCAAATTATCCTTCAAGACGATCCACATGAATTACAATAGCTCATGGTATACATTTTCCGCTTAAAGTCGCCTTATTCTTGAAAATGGTTTGAAAACTATATTGAAATTCACATTGTGGTCATATGATTCTCAAGATTAATTTTAGATATGCACACAATTTTATTTTTTATTTTTCTCAAATGCAGGGAAAAAATCTCAATAATATCAAATGGTCAATTCTTCAAATTCCAACTCGTTCCATATTGTTGATCAAAGTCCTTCATGGAGTTCTCCCTTTCCATCTCTAGTGAGTTCATATTTTATTTATATTTCTATTATCTAATTGAATTTATTTATTTTAATCCATGTCAATTTAAATAAAAATGTATCCAAAATCGCAGGATCTTGATTCAAAATCGAGTTTAGATGTTGAAAATATTCCCCCATTTCAAAAATGTCGGAAGCTCTTATCAAGAGCAGCATATCTCTAACACTGTGGAAATATATGTTCATATGTTGCTTTTCCTTTCCACGATGAAATGTCTTTGAATTACACTACAATCTTATATTACCTCAAGCTCTGAGCTCGTTGTGTTTAAATTTGATAGCATTTGAGCATCAGTTAGAGACTGGAAATGTGTATCTACCCAACTTCACTCTTTGATATTTTTGTTTTTAGAGAACATAAATAAATATAAATTATAATTTTGATTATTTATTTATAATATATAAATATATTTAACAACATTTAAAATATTCAAATCATACAAATTACATGTTTCAAAGTTATAATTTCAACAATTTCTTATGGCATTTAAAACAAGATTCATTGAAAGAAATCGACAAATAATTAGAATATGTGATTCAACAACTATTTCAAATTGGAAGGATGTCGTCGTGGCCTGCCAATAATATTCAACAACTTTTTCAAATTTGGAGGATGTCATCGGTGTCACAATAATATTATTCCAGGATTCCAAGTTGAAAATTAAACTTAAATTGATTTGTATTTAGAAAAAGTGTAATTGGAATTTTTAGTTTTTGACTTTTTTTAAATATTTTTCAATAAATATGATGAGTATTCAATAAGTATGATGAGTATTATTGTAATGCTAACAATAATATATTATATACAAAATTTCAATAATAATAAGTGATAAGGTTACATAATAAGGTGTTGCATGTGATATATTATTAAAATCTATCCTGCCTAGAATGATTATTGAAGGTCATGAGCCCAAGCCATATACATCATGTTATTGAAAGTCACAAGCCTAAGCCATATACATCACGTTGCCAGTTTGAAGGACATAACTGTACAATGCGGCAGTGGTGTGAAAGGCACGCCTGCAAGTTTTCACGGTGTTTGGTGTGTGGCTGATAAGACCATGAAACCCTAATTTGATATCATTTATCTGTACCAATGCCTTCTCATTTCACTCTTATTTTACCTTTTGAACCAAAAACGTTTAACAAAGTATATACTTTTCACATTTCTATTTCTGAAATCAATGGTGCCATGGCAGTTTTTAGTAGGGACCTCTGAGATCCAGGCAAGACACCTGTAGTGTGTACTATAGGACAACAATTAGGTGTTCTCCCTCTCTCTGGACTCCCATGGTTGGAACATATTGTATGGGTCTTCCATTTTCTCTTGCTCCCTTTGTTGACGGCTCTATTACATGATTTACATATAAAATACATCAGCCTCATACATAATATATATAATTATTAAATCAAAAATGTATTAATAAATATGGAAATATAAATTTTAACTATAAATAAATAAATAAATCATCGATGCGCCCAAAACATAGTCATGCACTGGCAACGGTGTGCACATACATATGATGCACAATTAGTGGTTCACAAATTTAAATTTTCATCGTGGTGTGTCTCACTTATGCACTGGTGCGCACATATAACCTTTTCGCACCAGTTTGGAACATTCAGGTTATCGAACCCACCACGCAATAGCTATATTTTTAAATATTATTTTTGTGGTGCATTTGACAAATATAAATGCACCGGGCATAAGGTACCAACATACAATTTATAGCTTTCCCAGTGTGTTTTCATTTATGAAATGTGTCGCACCAATAGCGGTGTGTTATGTTCACACACCAAATTGCAGTGCATTCTTGACACGTAATGGAGGAAAACAAATTTTCCCACAGTTTGAAAAAATTGGAAAGTCGGACATTGAGCACAATACGGAAGGATGGTGAGCAAGATAAGCACCAATTTCATGGTGCTTGCATGAGAAAAGAGTGACACTAATTCTTCAAAGCTCTCTAACATTGTAGATGGTAAAATTGAAATTTACGGCCATGAGGTTTCTATTATTTATCCCTCGTCTGATGCGTTACGATAACCGCACTAGTCACTACAAGAAAAAAGGTCATTGGTGAGGATCACCCCTGTGACGGCCCTTAAAGGTCTGTCACCAATGATATGGTGATGGTATTTAAAAAAGCGTTATTGTAAGTGTATATAGTGATGGTCCTTTAAGGTTTGTCACCAAAGCCATTTTCAATGACACTTTTGGTGAGGGTCGTTAAAGGATCCTCACTAATTCTCTCTTTGGTGACACTTTTGGTGAGGGTCATTAAATTCTCGTCACTAATTCTTTCTTTGGTGACACTTCTAGTGACGATATTTTATTGACCATCACCAATGATCTTTTTGGTTACTTTTGGTGACAGTCAATAAATGTTCGTCATCATTGATCATTCCAGTGAGTTTTTTATGACGCTTCATGCCTATGATGAATCTTTAAGGTCCGTCACCAATGTCGCATATGGTGGCGATCTTTAAAAAATTGTTGTTGTAAGTGTATATAGTGATGGTCATTTAAGGTTTGTCACCAAATCCATTTTCAATAACACTTTTGGTGAGGGTCGTTAAAATCTCGTCACGAATTTTCTCTTTGGTGACATTTTTGGTGAGGCTTGTTAAATGCCCATCACTAATTCTCTTTTTGGTGACACTTCTAGTGACGATATTTTATTGACCCTCACCAATGCTTTTTTTTTTTGTTACTTTTGGTGATGATCAAAAAATGTTCATCATCATTCATCATTCCAATGAGTTTTTGATGAAGCTATGTTAACGATTTAAGACCATTGTTGTGGAGTCCTTTTTATTATGTGTCGAAGGTCATAGTGGTTATAATAGTTAGTCAATTTGTTAAGAATTAATTAGTGTGTATCATTTCCCTCAAGTCATAAGAATATAGTTTTCCATGAGTCAACACATGATTCATCTCTATTAGGTTTATTATCTAGCAAATTTTCTTTAAATAAAGTTCCACTATTGTGTGTAGGAACTATATTATTTAATACATAATCAAGCTCTATCAATTCTATTAATGAGAGAGACCTAGCACTCCTCAACATTCATGGCACACCTTAACATGCTTTGGAACAGTACAATAACATTCCTTGGCACCTCGCATGTCTTAGAACATCTTTGTACCTAGAACATCGTGCCATGAGTAGGATTCCCAAGCACATGTTGGCATGCCCTAACATAGCATAGCACTCCCCTATCATGTGTTGTCATGCCTTGGAACACCTTGGAAAAATATTGCATTGAAAAACATTAGAACTTGGCACACACTGGCACTTGACATGTATTGGAACATAGTATAAGTGTGCCTAGCATGCCCCTTTTGAAAAATATAAAGTCTCGACTTATTAACCCTCTTATATGTTCATTTCCTTGCATTTTAGCTTGTTTATTCCTTTTGTTGCCTTGAAACTCATTGACGGATATTGGCATACTATGGCACCATGCACATCCTAGCATGCCTTAGCACCTAGAATGCCTTGGCACTATTTGGCACATGCTAGTACACCTCGAAAATACCTAGCACACTCTAGCACTTTTTGACATTCCCTGATATTACCTAGCGTGCCTTACCCGTGCTTAGCATACCTTGTCACTTCCTCCTTGGCATGACAGCTAACACTCATTAACACTCCCCGACGCACCCTTATATTCATTCACTTCCATGAATTTTGACCTAGTGCTCCCTTGTTTTGTCCTAGTACTCCCTAAGATTCCTCAACATGCATTGGCACTCTCTAGCACACCTTAGCACTCTTCAATATCCTCTTCCACTTCATAGCATGCATCACACTCCCTGATGCACATTGGCACTTGGCACGTGTTGGCACTTGGAAAGTATTAGCATGCTTGGCATGCGTTGAGATGACTTGGTATGATTTGACATGGTTTAATATTAAAGTTATTTGAGGTCAATTATTCGAAACTATATGAGAAGAAACAGAGGAATATTTAGCACTTAGAATGCACTGACACTTGGCACTTGGCACCTATTGGCACCTAGTGTTGGTTTTCCTAGCATGACCCTCATGGAAAAGGTAAATTGATGACTTATTAACCCTATTATGTGCTCATTTACTTGTAGTTTAACTTGTTCATCCCTTTTGTTCCCTTGACAGTCCCTGGCATGCATTGTCACACCCTTGTACATCTTGGCATGCCTTCGCACTTGGCACGTCTTATCTTGTTTGGCATCTCTTCGTACTTTCTAGCACATGTTAGCATGCCCTAGCATTCCCTAACACACCTTGGTAGTCATGACCTTACAACTAGCATTACATTTTTCCATGACTTGGGAACTTTACATTCACTAGAACCCCTTGGCACTCCCTAGTTTTCATGCCCCCGTTATCCTCCACAATGTCCCAGGTTGATGAGGAGATCGACGAAGGTAATCACAGACCAAGCTTTTAGTTTGGTAGCTAGTCCTACCAAACCCAAGAGAGCTCTCTCTATGAAATCACAATAAAGAGATGACTGGAATGTAAAGTATTTTAGGCTAGATAGCTAGGTTCAAGTGGGTTTTGGAAAAATTTTAGGGTTTTGTTGCTAGATACGGGAGAAAAACCAGGTAGCTAGGTCAGAGGATCAAAGGGTTACAACAAAAAATACAAAAAGGAGAAAGGTAGCATTAATTTTGTGATGGATCTTAGGGTTTTTCAGCATAGTGTAGTGTTTAGAAGAAGCGGAAGGTATTAATGAGCATGAAAGATGAATTCATTAAGCAAGAAATAAAGTAACACATAATGATTTTCCCATCAAAACAGAGCTTTATGCAAAGAATTTTGTTTATAAAATGTAAGGAAAACCATTGAATAATTGATGAATGGAAAGAGAAGATTAATATATTTCATATAAAGCTATAACATAGAAAAAATAACATCACAAACTTACTGCACATGAATTCCTAGATAATAGTTGCAAATTGTGTCCTTTGATTTCCAGAAAATGTCCAAGTACAAGCTACAATAGTTCTCTCCTCTGAAATCCAACCCATTCTATCACTAAGAAATTGATACCATAAATACCAAAACAACATCTCCCCACTCTTAGGGGTTCAATAAAAGACTCTAGGAACTGTTCCATGAGGTGTTCTAACGAAACCCTAATGTCTAGGGAAGTTAAAAATGACTTCTACAATTAACTTTGACTCCAACCTCTCTCATAAATGAGGTCAAATTTACATCAAAACAACTTATAAATACTAACCACCCATTATTTACATTTACTTTTACCCCTCACATTCATCTACTTCACCCTTTTGACTTTTACCAGAGTCAAACTAGGAATTACAAAAAATTACATAGTGAAAATTTTACAAAAATCTCATAAATTTCCAGGTGTACAGCACGCTGTTGGAGGCCATTTTTGAGTACCTTTCTGAAGTCCAAATCTAGATTGGAAGCCTTTTCTGGAAATTTGGGAGAGTTTAAATGTCTTTAGAGTATTGTTTCACTCAAAATGACCAATTTTTGGTTGAGATATGGCCATTCTCCCAAGGTGTCTCCAGGTGCGCAATGAAATGGAAAGAGGGGCAGAAAGGTGATTTTTGGCCTCTTTTTTACAAATTTCTCAAAACCTGAGCCCCAGATCAGGAAAGTGGTCAAATGGGTTTTGAGATGGGGTCA
Source organism: Pinus taeda (assembly GCA_000404065.3). NCBI lineage: Eukaryota > Viridiplantae > Streptophyta > Pinopsida > Pinales > Pinaceae > Pinus > Pinus taeda. The sequence continues at coordinate 9,202 of APFE030909115.1, read as the reverse complement.
TAAGCTTTCCAAGAATATTGATTTTACATCATTTGGAGCCCTGAGGAAGAAGCAAAATGTGAGCTCACTGTGCTGCCAGACAAAAAATTGCAAGTCTGCACCAAAACACAAAATTTTCTCCAAACCCTCCCAAAATTTGTCCAGAGATGCCTCCTTAGCACACCCAGAACTTGCTAACACTCCCTATCATACACTATTATTCATTCATTTCCATGCAATTGAAACTAGTCCTTCCTTGTGTTTCCCTGACACTACCTAACATACTTTGTCAATGCCTCCTTAGCACACCCAAAACTTGCTAACACTCCCTATCACACACTCTTATGCATTCATTTACATGCAATTGAAACTAGTCCTCCCTTGTGTTTCCCTAGCACTCCTTAGCATGCGTTGGCGCCACACCCTAGCACCTGACACCTCTTGGCATGCCTTAGCACTTGGCATGTCTTAGAATTACTAACATGCCTTGGAACTTTCTAGCATGTGTTATCACTTCCTAGCATTCCTTGCACACCTTGGCACTCCCTAGTTGTCATGCCCTCATAGATAGCTTTACTTTTTTTGTGACTTTAGAACACAACCAAGTCATTGAAAAAATAGTGTTGTCCCTACACAAAAGTTTCCCTTTGTCTAAAATTTATTTTTCCATAACCTTATCGTAATTGTAGGCTTACCTATTGCAAATCCTATTATGAAATTATCCTAATACAATTCATCCTTGGAACACCTGGAAGCCACTCTTATTTGTTTGTTTCCATGCACTTTGACCTGTTCTCCCTTGTGATGCCCTCACACTCCCCAACACTCCTCGACATGCATTGACATTGTCTAGCATGTGTTATCATGCCTTTTCATTCATTGGCATGCCCTGGCACTCCTTAGCTATCATGCCCTTATAAATACCCTTTTTGGTTTTAATACTTGGGAACCAACCAAGTCCTACCTCGACTACAACATCTTGACCAAGTTACAGTTACTACAACTATACTATCCCTTGTTCACCTAAGAATGGCCTATAACTCATCTTAGGATACTATGCCCAATCTTAGCTCATCTCACTTAAGAAGTTACCAAGTCAAGGCTCACATCTAACCATGGCCATAAAACAACTAAGCAACATAGTTTACATCTTGACGTGGCATATCACCTGGCATGTCTAACAATCCCTTGGCACTATGTGGCACATGTTGGAATTCCCTACATGCCATGGCATGCTTTAGCACTCCCTATCATACCGTACCACTCCTTTACATGTCATGGCACTCTTGCATTCCTTGGAACTACCTAGCATATAACTTTGTCACTCCCTCCTGAGCACGCTTGGAATTCACTGACACTCCCTATCATACACTCTTATTTGTTCATTTCCATGCATTTTGAACTAGTTTTCCTTTGTGTTTATGTCTCACTCCCTAACACTCCCTGACACGCATTGGCACACCTTGACACGCATTGGCATACCCTAGCATGTCGCCCTAACACTCTAGCATTTCTTGGCACCACCTAACATACCTTGTCATCCCCTCCTTAGCACACCTAGAACTTCCTGACACTCCTTGTCACACACTCTTAGTCATTCATTTCCATGCATTTGAAACTAGTGTTCCCTTATGTTTCCCTAACACTCCATAACACTCTGTGGCATGCATTGGCACACCCTAGCACCCGACGCATCTTGGCATGTTTCCCTGGCTTCTAATATGCTTTAACACTGCCTAACATACCTTATCACTCCCTCCTTAGCACACCTTGAACTCACTAACACTTCCTATCACAAAATCTTAATAGTTCATTTACATGCATTATTTTCACCTATTTCTCCCTTGTGTTCCCCTAGCACTCCTTAACACTTGCTAGCACATGCTTTTGATGGACAAAACACTATATATAGGGAAACTCATCCTCCATTTGTGGACAAGTAAATTTGGTTAAGTAATTTTGTAATAAGAAGTGTGAAGATAACCAACGAAGAGAAGGAAACAAAGAGAGAAGATTTTGGTGTTGTTTATGGGTCTATTTTAGGGCTAATAGATCCACATGTGTGAAGGAAGGAAGAACTATCTACTACGGAAAAGGTTGAATATCTTGTTGTTGTCCAATAAGTCGAATCATGGAAGAATATAAGCAAGGTTACATGACGAATTATAATAAGAGTTCATACCATCCAAGCGAAGAAGATCAAGGTTCAAAAGGTTGGTCAACCACATGTTTAGGGTTTATGCAAGAGGGCCAAGAACTATAGATCTGATCCATGGAACTGGAATTTGAAGGATAATCGAGTTATTGAAGGAAGAAGCCTGATCATCGTTGACTCAAGGAAAAATAAGGAAGTTGAATCAAGGAGGCTCGTGACTTGGTATTGGAGAGGTCATTGAGTTAAGGGTATAGGCCATGGTCTTGATATTCATCAATTGAAGTCTATATAAGAAGAAGATCTCGTTTGGGTTTTCCTCTCATGTTGGAGAGGTTTTGGCCCTAGTTGATCACATATTCTATGTGTCTCTTGTCTCCTCAATGTTTATGCATTGGTAGATGTTTGATGAAGAATATTGTTTTGAGCATTGTTTGTATTGTGGATTAGTCTTGAATGTGTTTCTGTATGAAAAATTGGTTGGGTTTGTAAACTATGAGTAGAGCAGTGTTTGATTGATGCATGCTTCTTACAATAAAATGTGTCTCTTACTTAAACAATTGATTTAGTGGAAACATGGGTATTTGGACAGTTATTTTGGAATTTATGCACCTTACAAGTACATCAACTCATATAATGCATAAATATAATGGAAAGTTGTAACATTTTGCATCATAGAAAGGATGTTAATAAAATATGATAGCTTAAATGTACATGATATTTTGGAAAGGTGGGGAATAACTCTTATTTAGTCATAGGTAGCCTAATCAATTCCTTTTTTAATATTTAAATGTCCATGATGATTTTGAAAGTAGGGAGTAGCAATTCTTACTCATGTCATAGATAGCCTAACGAGTATTTTTCTCCATCTAGAATGATATTAGATACAAAAAAAAATTGTATTGTGTGCTTATTCAATTTTTTTTAGAATATATCATGTTATAAAAACTTTAAAATAAGCTTCTCACTTTGGTTCTTGCATTTGTGGTAAAATCTGAACCCAACTTCTGAAAGTAGTGTTATTATGGAGGATACCAACAATATTTTTCACTCCATAAAGGTTTTAACCTATCTTTAGTCTTTGTTGAGTATTTTTTTATGATTGTACTTTAAAAATAAAGATGCATATGTAGTTTTATCACTTGCTAGTTTAGAATCAATGAAAAAAATCAAAATAATTACTTACATTTATTTGTAGAGTTTACTTGAAATTGATAGAACATGGTGATTACATCAAATGAGTGTGAAATTGAATTTTGAAATTTTAATGTCCTCAATGCTTGGAAAATGTAATGGGATCAGATGATAAGTTAACATTTAAGGTATTTAGTGAGACATTGCTTCTCTTCTAAGAAAAGTATATCTAAACCAAGTGCAATACCAGGGAGAGAGAGGATTTTGTAGTGTGCAAAGCTTAGTTGTGTGGGTTTGCGGCTAAGGCATAGTTGCTCCATTTAACTGAAGTAAAATGAGAGGAAATGAGGCAATGCATACTTTGTAAATCTTAGTTATGAGGATTTGGGGTTCAAGGCTTAGTCACTTCACAATTGAAATAAAATGAGATCAAATGAGAGAAGGACTTGCAAATTATTATTTATGTGTTATGACATTAAAGTGAGCAAACACACCCCGGATGCGCATGGCAATTAAGGCATTTAAGGCTATGATACGGGGCGACGGCGGGTGAGATGACCACTTGGCCCCCTGCAACCATTCCAAGACCAGCTTGACTAATCCTCACGGCACCTCGCAGATGGCATTTAATGTCTGCTCTTGCCGAGGAAAATCATCAACTGCATAACCATGGCTTCGGTGATTTGCCCGATCATTCTTCCCATGTTTCATTGTGCCTTCCCTCCACAGGCGGAAGCGCCGACTGAGCAAACCAGCACGGGACACAGATGTTGGCTTGTTTGTTGTCTGGACTTGGGTAATGGCTTCCACCATTCCCATACTAACTTCTACTCTTCTACTCAGCAATCTAGCTTTCACCATTCCCCTCAGCACTCCGTAAATTCTACTCAGCATTCCTCTGTCATCTCTTTTTCTGCCCCCCTGACTCTGCAACTGCGCCTACCTCCACCATGGTCTGCCACTGCATGCGCAGCCGTCGCGATGGCACGCACGACGGTAGCTCCCACTCCTCTACTTTACACCGCCACAATTCGGCTTCCCCTACCTCCTCAGCTAAAAATCCCTGCCAGTTCAGTGCTGTTGGTCATTATCCAAACACCAGAAGTGGTAGAGGTAGAGCCTGCCTCCATTGCTCAAGATGCGACGAGGCAGCTATGGGCACTGCTACCTTCCCTCTGCCTCTGCATCATGTCCCCCACATGACGAAGTTCCAGTTCTGGAGCTCAATGAATTGCCCGATCATAGTCGCCACCGTCTCCATCTGCATTTCTGAAGAGCCTGAGCCGCAAATACCCATGACTAATTCCTTGGAGGAGACGAATAGAGTAGGTCCAAGCCGGCACAGAGACAACATTGACGAGCTGAATGGTAATGGAGGTCGGCATAAAAGACATGGAAAAGCCATTGTTGGCAACTCACATGATGCTTTAGGCATTCCTAGTGACATGCGGGCAATGGACAGTCATCTGGAGAACACGTCGCGCCCGCAGGATGCAGATGGCAGTAGGGAGGGAGGCCGTCAGGCTGAGGGACGTGGTGGGGCGGACAACCCGGATGACTGGGCATGTCCTATCGTGGAGGAACCCACTCCGAATGACCTAGCACCACGTGTCACTCCCGACAGGTGACAATTTACTTAGTTCTAGTTTGTTTTCTATCTTGCTTATGTGTCCTCAGGGAAATTTGCTGACTGGGCGGTCTAGTCAGGAAAATTTGTGGTTTTTCTGGGTGGTTTTGCTCGTTTTCAGGGTGGTTTTGTTGTTAGCTGATATGCTGGTTTATTCAGGAAACTTGTGGGTTAATTTTTGGATGTTTAATGGACTGGTTTCCTCTTTGTAGGGGCAGTCTCAAACAATTTTCATGGTTGTGTGCTAATTAAGGCCGGAACCCTTTACGGCCAGGTTATTATGTAACTTTTTTGTATTATATCAATAGATTAACCTTATTTAAAAAAATAAATAAATAAATAAATAAAAAATGAGCAAACATAAAGTATCAAAATGTGAATTAGAATCAACCCTTGTGTATGAAAATTCAGTCAAGCATTTTTTTTATGGCTGAATTCCCCCTCAAATATACATTTGATTAATGCAAAAGCTTAGAAAACCACATCTATGTAATCGAGGTATTCCTCTTAGATACACAAACCTTTCCCCTTGGATTCCCATTAACTTTGAGTTTGTGTTCCCCTACACTCCTATATGCTTACTAGGGATACTACACTCCAACATGACAAATTCTAAGATATATTGTGACAGGGGAGATGAGGGTTTTGGAAATTCTTGTTGCCACAGGAAAGACTTGCCATGTTTAGTTCAACAATACCGAAGCAAAATGCTCATGTAGAAGGATTTATGGTGCTTTTTCAATTGTGGGAAATAGAAATGCCTTATGGTGCTTCTTGGTACAATATTACCGATTCATGGAGAAAGATCAATGGTTCCTTGGGTGGAACTATACCAATATGTGGGTGGGACCAGGCTCATGAGATTCATTTTTTACTACCATCACAATGAACTACAACCAAATTGACTCATGAGATTCATTTTTTACTGCCATAACAATGAACTACATCCAAATTGGTTATAAAAGATTGCATTGTTAAAAGTTAATTTTTAGCTTTAAAGTATGACATAATAATTATAAAACCAAATCTCATTTGTTTAAATAACATGGAAAACCATAATATTAGTATTAGATAATTAAACATTAATAAAAAATATTTATAGTTTTTTTGTTTAATTATATAAAATCCAAGTGAATTTTGTTTTAAATTACAAGTTATAACATGGTTTAATTATTTTGTATTTTGAATTGAAAAAAATATAATTTTTGACTGAGTAGACAAAAGATAAGAATATAATTCCATATTTTGATATTTCATAAATATTATGTTTTTAAATTTAAAATATAAATACTTATAATTAAAAAATTTAATGTTTATTCAAATTAAAAATTTAATTTCTGGTGCGTTTTCTTTCCTGCCTTAGTGTATTCGAATGTTGAATAGTTGAAGAAAAAGGAAAGACCATTTTGCCGCATTTTCTTCCCCGGCTTAGTGTATTCAAATCAATGTTGAGTAGTTGAAAAAAGAGGAAAGACCATTATGTTGCGTTTTCTTCCCCGCCTTAGTGTATTCGAATGAAATCTTTAGGGTTTCTAGATCAATGGCCATTCTTAGAATTGATTTGCAAATTTATTTTATATTTTCACATGAAATGTATGTTGAGTAGTTGAAAAAAAAAAGGAAAGACCATGGGCACAGTACAATCTGATCTATGGCTATATGGAAACAAGCATAGGTGGTTGGATCAATTTTTACGGTTTCTAGGGTGGTTGGATCAATTTTTAGGGTTTCGAGATCGATGGCCATTCTTAGAATTGATTTGCAATTTTTTTTTTATATTTTCACATGAAATGTTGTAGTAATTCTCTGGCAGTTATTGTTTCATGGTTGAATTTGGATGCGTTGAGAAATAAGATTGAGGAGGATCTCTTCAATGGCTTGCTCACAAAAGATTGAGGAGGATCTCTTCAATGGCTTGCTCACAAAACATGGATCTATTTTCTGTGGTAAAAATTTGGACCATGATGGAAGGATCAGAAGCCTTGGTCTTCTTTTAAGAACCCAATAAAATACTTGCACAGGTACCCTTCCTCTCCTTTAATTCCTTCCTCAATTTCAATTGCTTCAACAATCTACCAACTTTTTCACGTTATTTGGGTTTTGTTTTTTAAGAATTTAGCTTCAAATTAACTGGCCCCACAATTACTATATTGGCAATGAAATTTATATTAAATATACGCTGAACTCTTATAGTAGTTTGGTAGTATACGACACCATAAATTACAAAAATAGTAGTTTGTTAGTATACCACACCAAGAAAACAACAGAAAAAACAACAACGTAACTCCCTGCCCTCCCTCATTTCAATGTAACACGAAAAGATTTTCTTGCTTTCTTTCCATTTCATGCATCAACGTAACTCCCTGCCCTCCCTCATTTCAATGTAACACGAAAAGATTTTCTTGCTTTCTTTCCATTTCATGCATCTTAATCAGAAATCTCAATTTTAAGCTGTGTTATCGAGAGTTTTGGTTTCTCAAAAAAACCATATAAAAAATGGAACGGTACGGAAAATGGTTCGTTTTGTTTTATGGAAAAAGTTAATCTGGTTCATTTGCAATATGGATATCTTCCCGATTGGAATTAGACATGAATCATAAAAAGCATTGGTTTTCTGGATAGTTTTTGAAGGTATTTTCATAGTCTATGGTTAGAAGTCAACCATATATAGGTTAGGTGCTAACGGAACAGGTTTGTTGCAAATAGGTTGGGTGTTCTCCCTAGTGACAACACCTTGCAATAGTGCTTAATATATCTTTAACAACGTTGACTATTTAGGAATTTTATTAGTTAAAGTTATGTTATTTTTTTAATTGTAGTCATTGATGTGTAGCAGTGTATGGTTAAGTTTTTATAATTTTTTTTGTTATTTTTGTGTTTCTTTTATTTAAAAGTGGATTTAGTGATTATATCTAATA
>APFE030909111.1:12296-77009 GCA_000404065.3 Pinus taeda | reverse complement strand
GTTTTGGGATCCAGTGGGAAATCTCTGTGTATACGTGTTTTATGTGTTATGCTCTCGCATTTTTTATTTTTCTTGTGATTTAGAATTCGTATGCAGGTAATTTCTGTACGGGGTTAAAACCTACACGATCTTTGATCAAATCTGAATCATTGATTCCTTGTCTGATTTGACAGCTCGAAGTGCTCATTGTAATCGGCCTATCACATATCGCAATGCCCTCAGCCTTTGGTTAAAACATCGCGACTTAATCTTCTCCGACGATTTACTGTTTAATTCAACAGTTCACAGTAAACCTAAAACAACAAGCAGTCCGTTCAATCTCCACCATTGACTCGCAATCTCTAATCTGACGGCTGACAATCTTTTCGGGTGGCCCACTTGCGCAAAGATTACCCGCCTAAAAAATCTATTTTATCTCTCCCGTGGCCTGCTATGTGTCGGCCAATGTATGGAATCAGGTTCAACCCTTCTGATACAATTTACCACCTGGAGCCTCCCCAAAATACCATTTATTGCCTTCCTTCCGGAACTCAAAAGGTTTTAGCTCATTTTATATAAATTCTTTGGATCTGCTGGCAGTGACCGCCCACGTGCCTTTCAATGTAAAATGTGTTTTATAAGTTTTATCTCTTAACAAAGGTTTTTAGCGCATAAGGCTAATATTAACCCTTTGGCCAAATTTAATAAGAAATGCCTCCTTTTCTAAGCATGTTGGGAAAATCTTCTTTTTACAATAACTCCTTCATCCGGAGTCTGTTTTGTCCCGTTCAAATTGCATTGGATTTGGAATGAAACAATCTACGAAATGAGGTTATTTTCAAAATCATTGAATGAATTTCATTTTTCCTCTGTGAGGAAAATTCATAGACATATAGAAGTTTATGTTAGATCCATTTTGGATTAATTCAAAATTCCTTGAATCTCTTTCTTGACCTCTTCTTGTGATATCGTTTCTCCTAGTGCCCCAGTGGAAGGTATTTTATGTACCTTGACAACATAATGAAGTCCGTTATGAAAGAAATTATAAGTATAAATTTCCTTATCCATGGCTTTGCTCAACTTCTCATGTGATTGAATTTTGATTCTAATATGTACATTATCCTTTTCAACAATTGTCCAATTTTCTTAGGAAGCTCTTTGGAAGAAATGTTTTGTTTTATCCTCCATTCATATATGAGATCAATTATTCAATATGCTAGTTTAATTACCATTCGTATTCCCTTTAACTTAGTTTTCTTGTGGGGAAATGGAGCCCTTACTTGATGGAGGGCCATCATTTAATTACAGACTAGACCCATAACTTCCTCTAACACCCTAACTTTTTCAAGAATAGATGCCTACAAATATTCAACCCTTGAGTATGTGATAAATAAAGCTTGGTTATATATTTGTAATTGAAGATTCTTCTGCTATGAAATGGGTAATTTCGCTTTCAAATACTCAACCTCTTTTGATAACATGTCTATGTTCTTCTTTGTGGCATCTACAAAAATAGTTCTTGGAGAAGTTATTACTCCAAATCCAATGTAGTGTCCATCACTATCTCCCTTTCTATAGTGACCAATATGTGTTTTCTAGGATTCTTGGCACAATATTTTTGGAGTCACTGTATGATTTTACATTTAATTTGATCAAACTTAAGCCTCGAGAGATCCAACAACACTGATTCTTCTTCCGTTGTCATGCATAATTCCCAAGATGGAAAATGTCCATCAATGATAAGAGTTGGTTGTGGGACATTTGAGATAGGGAAATCTATCTATCTTTGTGGAATTATCAACCCACTATATTCTACTACCTTTTATTCATGCTCTTTATTAACCAATTATTATTTAAGCTACTTAACTAATGCTTCTTCCTTCATTTTAGCTTCTTCTTCTTCCTTTATTTTCGTTTCTTCCACTTATTTCCTCTGTTTTTATTCTTATCCTTACTTATTTCATTCTTCCTCATATTTCATTTTCATTGTTTCCTCCTATTTTAATTTCTTTGCAGATTTTGTGTTCTCCTTTTTGACAAATTTTTCTTTCTAACTTTCCTCTTTCTTCTTTCTCATGTTTCCTTCTTCTTATTGTTTTCTCCTTATCTCTTCTTCTTCCTTCTTATGTTCACCTTCTTCCTCATGCTACTTATTTTCATTATTTTGTTTATTTTTCTTCTCCTTTTTGGTTTCTTATCCATGTATGGAAGTTGCTGGAAATATGCCAACCAAGGGGGTCTCCTCGACATGAACTCACAATTATACCTCACGTTGTTTCGAGTAGGATCCCCAATGACAAATACAATTGGTTTCCATTTTACTTATTTATTTTCCTTGGTTGTGATTTTAATTTAACATAGGAGGTTATACAAACATTCTTTGAAACAAGCAAGTAAGTTGACACTGTGAGGCTTACAATTTCAATGTATATAAGGAAATTTCATTGTAGAGAGAGAGAGAGAGAGAGAGAGAGAGAGAGAGAGACTCTGTAGGAAAAGAGATAGTACTATCCTAAAAGAGACACAGATGAGAATAAGAGGATGATTAGTTAACATGCAAAGTAGTTCAAAAGACAACCATAATCATAAAACAAGTAACAATGCAGATCCAACAAGATGTGTATTAAAGCCAACGAAATAGTTCATCTTCATTAGTATGTGTTAATATATGCATGAAAGCATGACATTTCTTAGAGCTTCATATACTAAGTGTAAGTTCCAAGATATACACTTATATTGCTACCAAACTAACCCCAATAGTGGAACATTATGTCACCACTTGTTCTTTCAAATAAATAGCTTCACTTATGTGCCAAGCTAGAGAAGCCAAGGTGAAAATTTCAAGTCCCAAAAGTCTATTTTCTTGAGTTGTGTGGGTGTATTTATAACAAATGAGGTGTCTTTCCACCTCCCATGTGACTCTTGATATTCTACTACAAATTTTCAAATTCTGACATGACCTCTAAGCTTGTATATGACTTTTGGACACTTGGTCTTCCACATATTTACATAAATTCTCATTATGGAAAATTACACAATTACATTCCACAAATGATGTGGCAAGACATTATGACACATGTGACTCTTGAGATGACTCTTCTATAAGTCATGACTTGGAAATGATGACATGTAACTTCATGATGATGTGGCATTTCCAAGATACTTTTCTTGTTACTTGCTTTGTATCTTCATGATACATGTTGCATGTTCTTCCTATTTCTCCTCCAAAAGACTTGAAGATATGGATTCCTTTATGTGATTTGGATCTTGTAACTTGTGCTACGATCTAGTGTCTCTTCATCTTCATATTTAGTGATAATCACATCTTCAAAGATATTAAAGTGTTTTCTAGCATAGCCGCCTTCTCCTCCTCTCCCAGAAATCATATTTTCATCCCAAGATAGAGTTCCTGCAAGTGAAATTCAATAGTTTAAATCTTTTCATAAAAATCATTGACTGAGATGGAACTGAGTACTCGACAAGGAGGAAGGATCACATATTATGCATCTCTCAGTTCTAGAGGACAAGAGTGAGGGATTGATGCTTGTGGCTATGTAATGTGTAGTATTGTAGGCTTGAGAAGCATGACCACACAATTGAGGGTCATAGTGAGGCAGACATTCCCATTATAATTATGCAATGTTAGTTGAAGAGAGAGAGAGAGAGGCATTTGATTACACATTTACACAGTTAGGGTGACAGGGAGACAACTTGTTGCTTGCAACTGCATAATGCATAGAAACGCCTATCTGGGAATTAATATTGCACAATTACGGGTAGAAAGAGGCAGTTCCTAAGCACTCTAACTATGTCATACACATTAATTTGAGGCTAAGAATACACAATTCATAGTTCCTAAGGGTACGTCAATATTATCATGGCTTGATACTATGTAATGCGTAGTTCAAGAAGATTGTTTGGGAAGAGGTTGTCAGAAGAAGTACCAATTGCAGAAAATGACTAAGTGTGGGATCCAAGAGGCAACAGATGGAACCAAATCATGACTTTAACATGATTAAACACTTGTATATGATCAACCACTCAGCAAGGCAGAATTTACTACATAGAATCATCATATTCCCATTGAAACGACTATAGTACTATACTTTCCTCCAAGCTCGATAGTTAAGATACACTTTGTGACACAAGTGAGGACACTAAAAAACAATGCTTAAAACTTGGGGAATGTGTATAGTGCATGATTGTATGATGGATAGAACATATTAATGTAGGAGAATGCATTAGAACAACCCCTGAAGAATTTACAAATTACTCCCTTTGAATGGGTGCGACACTCCCTAAAAACAAGATGACACTTGTGAAAGTAAGAGAAAAGTGCAAAAAATACTTACAAATGCTAGAGAAATTGAAAGTGAACATACTAGAGTGAAGATATTATGAAAATGACACTTGTTAAACTGAAAGAAAGAAAAAATAGCAATCATGAACGTGAAATAAACACTTGCAAAAACAAAGGTGTGCCAAAGAAACAATTGATAAGACTAACCAAAACATAAGGACATTTTCAATCAAAGTGAGGGATATTGTCAATAGACAATGTGCACTGACTGTTGACATGTGTTGTACAACACATTGTGCTTATGGATTATGCACTCACTCACACTAGTGATTGTGTAAGCCTTACCTTCAATGAATGCACAAAGCTTATCAAAGCTTGCATAGAAAGATGTGCGTTTGTGAATTCATCCAAGACAAAGCTTTTGTAAGAAAATGATTTTGACACTTAGAAGAAAAATTAATACTTTGCAAAACATTAAACAACCATGAAGTGGCCATGGAATGAAATATCGTAATATCCTCAGTAGGCTCCAAAATTCAAGTATAAGCAAAATTTTGGAGGGTATTAGTCATAACGACCACACTTGGTGATACATAAGTAGAAATCCCACTTCTCTACTCATATTCCATCTCTAAGTGAAATGTCTCAATATTTCAGGAAGTTTTGATTCACCATGTGGATTTCCTCGGATTTTCCACTTATCTGGGTTAAAGATATAATCTCTTCTATTCCTTTCTTCCCTTCAAACACATCAACATAATACTAGTCGTACCTTGGTCGTTTTGATATGCGATAAGGATAATAAGTATACCGAGAATTTGGTAATAAGAGTTAATAAAATTCCCTAGTTTTTCTCGGTTGCCAATGAGCTTGTTTAGTACCTCAACAAAGTGACCTCAAGGAGACACAAGCATTGCTTTGCTGCTAGTAGGCCTACTCACTACCCTGACGAAGTTGCTTGCTTCACCTCTTTACATAGGAAGTCTTTCTCTTCTTTACCTATTTATTTAGTTACTACCATAATGTGAAAACAAACTTATTTATATTCAAGGTGGAAGAGGGATCCCATCTTATTTATTTGAAAAATAAGTTATTCCTTATTCAAGGGATTTGAAACATAATTGAGGTTAATATGCTTGTTCAAAATTTTATCCTTTCTCTTCTCTAAGTCAAAATGAAGATCCTAATAAAGATATAGGCTTCGTAATTTAACGAAAGGTTTTGTATCTAGAACTAATAATATTTTCCATTCAGACATCATTGACTTTAAATATATGTAAACCTAAATAGTGAAGAGGTAACATAGTAGCCAAGCATCCTTCGTCATCACAATTCCCTTTTTAAATTTTACCACATTTACTTTTAGCCAAAAGAAGCATATTTCACGTAATGTCTTATTAAATAGGATGAGAAAGAAGAGGCATACAAACAATATAAAAAAAATGGAGCAATGGATGAGTAATCTAAACAAAACATGCTAGATGGAAATAAGAAAGAGAGAGAGAGACTAAATGGAGAGAAGGAGGAGGATGGATGAAATGCAAGGGAAACTTAATGAAATTGAACATACTCCTAACCTAATGGGCTAGAAGGTCAAGTTTAAGTGTAATGATATTTCTACTGTAACCACCGTACCTCCTGACCTATAATCACAAATATGAAAACAATTAAAAGCAATACAAACCATTGTGTAAAAGAAAAGATAACAACTTGAAAAACTTGCACAATGAACTAAATGTATTTCTTATTAGAAAAAGGATGTTCCATAATGACTAGTTATATCCAGCCTCAGACTTTACCTCATTGATTGAAATGTCAAGGATACAAACCTTGGAGGTTGGCTATGAATGTAAATCCATTTATGTTTTCATATTTTGCAAACATCAAGAAGGACTAGAACTTATTGTCAACATAGGAGCTTTCCAATTAAGATTCCTCTAACCATTTGGTGATTGGATCTTGATATTCAAAATAATCAATTCAAAAACCTTGAGACTCATGCGAAGATAATTTTTTAGTTAAAATATTCAAATCACAAAGAGAATCTCTAATATTATGATTATATTGGTTTATTAATGCATAAGTCCCTTCATTATCATGGGGTCATTTGAATATAGTATCCATATTTTCATAATGGTTTTGATCCTGCAAATGATCCATAGACTTGCAAACTCCCAAGAAGGGATATTTTTCCATAAATATGATTAAATTGATAACATACACGAGAGGGATGAGAAGGTAATAAATCAAACAATAGTTTGACACATAGAAATCTTCCACCCCAAAATGACCTTGATCTTGATAATCTAGATGATGCTATAAGGATATGCAAAATATGTGTTCTCCATCCCTCGTCTAATGAAATGGAATTGGAGGAAAATGGACTAACCAAACAATAATCCTTTATCTAATAAGAAAAGATATCTTGAGGATAAACTCTCAAAAGTTGAAAGTCCTTTAAGAATGAAGTTACACCTAGTTGATAGATGTAAGGAAATAATTATGGGTGAAAATATGGATCCAACTTCTTTCAAAAATATTGGCAAGATTGTGAGAACCTAACATAGCCATTAACAAGAGCTGAAGTACCTCAACTTCCCGACAAGTATCTTAAAATTCTAATGGTGGATCATCAAATTTAGATGGCTTAGAAAAATCAACAGGTGAATAGATACCACTGTCATTAGATGAGTTAAGGAAGACACTATTAATGCGACTAGTCTGATTAGATTTCAGGTTCATTATATGAGATTCTTGATGGATAGAGAATTTAGATACATTATTCGGAGAACTCCCTTTATCATTTAGAGTTGTGACATCTTCCTCGTGAGTTATGCAAGATATAGAATTAAACAGAGCATTATCAATAGATCTAATCTTTTCCTCTTCTAATCCTAAGACCACACCATCCCATACCTAATTGCAATCAAGACTAGTAGGAAAAGGAGTCAAACAATTAAGACAAGTTGCTAGTCTAACAAACTAATCAAACACATTTGGGTACAATGAATAGTGTGTCAAAGGTGAAGAAATATGACTCAGAAGAATGGATGGAAATTGTAACTGAATCAAGCTGAAAATTAATTGAATCATGATAATTTTCATCAACATAATGATCAAATAAAGGAATACCAATGTGATTTTCAGATTGATACTTTTTCTTAACAGAGTATATTGAAGATTCAAAAGCCTCACAACTTACTTCTTCGAATTCAATATCTTAATATACATGAATAAAGTAAATTTTAGAATCATTTTGAATTCAAATATTATATGATCCCATAAATGAATATTGCAATCTATTAGAAATAGATTTCAAATCGATACCTCACAAATTTGATCCTTCAAAAGAAGAAAATTTATCATTCAATGTACTTATATATCCATCACCACATGTGCTAATGGAAAGAGGAATGTCATGGTGATGGTTGTTCAATGTCTCAACTTGAATGAAGGGTTTGTAATGTTTTGGTAGGTTATCAAATCAGTGACCAACAAGGAATGTGAGATCATCTTGAAAGAGGGAAGAAAGATAGGTCGTGTCTTTAACACTTTTCTCCTCCACATGTGGAATGAAATTATGTTGTATATTATCACTTCTTGAAACAATAGGTTTAACGTCATTAATAGTTGAAGTGGATTTCTTAAACGAATCATGAAACAAGAATTCATGAGACATGGATGGTGGAGGTGGAAGGGTATCCCTTGAGGAAATCCTACTTTCAATTAAATTAGATTCAACACTTGAATTGTGCATATTGATGTGACCTTGAAAAACTATAGGATCAACCTTCACCTCAAACTCACTTAAGTTAATGAACCATTCCAAGTTCTCCCCCAGAGGATCTAAAGCATGAGAAGGTGATGAAGGTGGAAGAGACATATCAACAACATTTTTTTTCAAATTTTCCAATTTCAACATCGTAACAAGGATGCACCCAAATTGGGAATGAGAAAGGAGAAGGTCAAGGAACGAAAGGAATAGTAGGTTCCTCCTAACAAGTTTTTGGAACATCATGATTAGCATAAGTTGGGAGAGTAGAATCATTTTGGGTTTAGATTCAAAATATTTGAAGGTGAGTAGAATAAAACCTTGAAATTTTACCATTATGAAATCTGATTCAATCGCTCCTTTAGGAAATTCATATCAAAGGCGAAGAAATCAATGATGAAAATCCTTTATATATTCTCCAAGTTTCATTCTAAGAAATTCAATTATTTTACAAACATCTTAATAGTCATGCATGTCAAAGGCATGATGAAGCTCCATAGCGATTTGTTTGAACAATTGGATCAAAGTAGTTGGTAATGTTTGACACCATTTCTTAACTCATACTTCAATAGTGAGGGTGAACAAATGGCTTAGTAACATCTTCACGATCGGTTTCATAATATTCAAAAATATCAAGAAATAAAGATATTGTTGAGCTATGAATGTTTCACTATTGTTGAGTGAGAGAGAGAGAGAGAGAGAGAGAGAGAGAGAGAGAATCTAAAAGAAAAGTAATAGTAATATCCTAAAAGAGACAAAAAATAATAGAATATGATCATGAGTTAAGCTATAAAGTAGTTCACCAGACAAACACAATCATAAAATATGTAATGATGGAGATTCAACAAGATGCATACTATGTCCAATGAAATAACTCATTTTCATTAGTATATGTTACAATAAAAATACACCGTAAACAATGACAAAATAATCTTACAATCATTCATGACATATACATAAAAGAGAATCAGCTCCGAGATCTTCATATATTAAGTGGAAGTGCCAAGATATACAATTACAATGTTGGCACACCAGCTCCAGTAGTGGAACATTAAGTCACCACTTGCAACTCCAAAGAAAGATGTTCTCTCCTATGTGAAGTTAGAGAAGCCAAGGTGAAATGTTCAAGTCCCAAATGTCAATTTTCTTGAGTTACGAGGGTGTATTTATAACAAATGAAGTGAATCTCGACCTCCCATGTGACACTTGAGCTCTGTCATGACTCTTGGGATACTATTATAAATTTTTTAATTCTTACATGACCTTTGATCTTCTATATGACTTTATAACTCTTTGGTGAGTCTTCATATTCCATGTGGAACTGCTGGTCTTCCACATATTTAGATTTCCTCATTTTGGAAAATCACATAATTATATTCCACAAATTATTTGGCAATACACTATGACACATGTGAATATTGAGATCATTATTCTACAATCCATCACTTGGCAATGATGACATGGAACTTCGTGACTGTGTGGCATTGCCAAACTACTGTTCTTACTACTTTGTTTGTATATTCGTGATATATGTTGCATGTTATTCATCTTTATCCTACAAAAGGCTTGAAGATATGGAGCACTCTATATGATATGGATCTTGTAACTTCTATCACTATCTAGTGTCCTTTTATCTTCATGTTCAGTGATTATTCTATCTTCAAAAACTCCCATGCATCTTCTAACATAGCCTCCCCCTCCTCCTCTATGAGAAATCATCATGTCATGTCCATATATAGTACATGTAAGTGAAATCCAACCATGATAAGACAAAATCAATCCAAAAATATTATATTCTAACTCTGTTCAAAAAAATCATTAATAGAGCTGGAGCTGAGTACTAGACAGGGAGGAAGGCTTAGGGATTGCACAATGCGTAGTTCCATAGGACAAGAATGAGGGAATGATGCTTTTTAATGCGTAATGTGCAATAATGGAGGCATGAGAAGCATGA
The DNA here is from genome assembly GCA_000404065.3 of Pinus taeda. Taxonomy (NCBI): domain Eukaryota; kingdom Viridiplantae; phylum Streptophyta; class Pinopsida; order Pinales; family Pinaceae; genus Pinus; species Pinus taeda. Next base: position 67,004 of record APFE030909111.1, on the reverse strand, counting down.
CTATGTAGTTGAGGGTCACAGTGATGCAGGCTTATCCACTATAAATAAGCAATGTCTAGTTCAGTAGAGAGAGAAAGAGCCAGTGGATTATGTAGTTTCATAATTCAGGGAGACAAGGAGACATATTGTTTCTTGCAACTATGTAATGCAAAGAAAGAGGCTAATTGGAGGAAAGATTACATAGTTTAGGGAGAAAGAGATTTTCTTAAGCACTATGACTGCACAATGAAAAATCCTCAGAGGCTAAGACTACATAGTGCCAAGTTCCTAAGGGTAGGATAGGCTTCTTGCGGCTTGAAACTTCATAATGTGTAGTTCAGGGAGATATTCTTAGAAGAGGTTGACCGAAGAAGAACCAATTGTCGAAAATGATGAAGTGTGGGATCCAACAAGCGAGAGATGGAACCAGATCATAAGTTAACTCATAATCATGCACTTATAGAAGTTAAACCACTCAACAAGGAAGCATTTACTACCCATAATCAATATAGTTCGATTGAAATGACAATAGTTCCATACTTTCCTCCAAGTCTGACGGTTAAGATACACTTTGCGACACAAGTGACGACACTAGTGAAAACATGCTAAAGACTTAGGGAATGATCCTATTGCATGTTTATATGATGGATGGAACATAGTAGTGTAGGATAATGTATTAGAACTACCTCTCAATAATCTACAAATGAATCACTTTGACTAGATGTGACACTTCCCCAAAGACAAGATGACACTTGTGAAAGTAGGAGAAAAGTGCAAACGACACTTGAAAATTCTAAATAAAGTTTAAGTGACACATGAAAGAAAAAAGATAACATGAAAATAACACTCGATAAAGCGAAAACAAGAAAAAATGGTAGTGGTGAACGTGAAAGTGACACTTGCAATAACAAAGGTGTGCTAAAGCAACAATTGAGAAAACACATTGAAATATAAGTACATTTGTAATCAAAGTGAGGAAAAATATGAATGGATAGTTTTCACTAACATCACATAGAGGAAATGACTCACATTTGAGGAAAATAGGTGTTAAATCTAAAAAATCAAGTGGGGATCTGGGCATTTATGTTAGAGCTTTCACTATAGATATTTTAGGTGTAGAGAAATCAGTCGTATCTCATGGTTGGGAACATATAGGGGAAAGAAAAATTTACTTAAGGATAAAATTATGCAAGGTAAGGGTAGCTAAATCTATTATATTCCCAAATAATAAGACAAAACATAATGATAGTAGGTCCTCTATTACTTACCAAAAAAATGGCAATCACAGTCCCTTTCTGAAGAGAGGGCTTGCTTATCCAACTCTAGTGTGCATAATGAAATCAGAGAAGAGAAACTTCATTATATAAACGATGACACATTCAAAGTTATAGTTGAAAAATGAGACTAGGTTAAGTTTCATGCAACAGAGGCAAGGCAGGAATATATTGTGCGATGAGGAGAATAATGGGTCGTAAGTCACATTTCTAGAAGGTAGTTGATAGGACACTAGACATTGAATATGTGAATTGTGATTCTAGAGGATATCATATAGCCTTAAATGAAAAATAGAGTTTAGAAGCCATAGTATATGTCATTAGGAACTAGATTTGCGATTTGCAGTTTTGGGAGATTAGCTCTATATTCTAATTCACAAATCACAACTACCTAGAATAGGCAAGATATTACTCTAAGTTGAAATTTCAACTTGTGATAAGGAAAAGAAGCACAGGTCCTTAAAGGCTTACAAATATTAGTGCAATAATGCAATGAAATTAGTGTCAAGTAACATAGAAGTAAGGTTTTTGGCATTCATAAGAAAATTCTATGAAAGTGTTAAGTAAGGGGGGACACAAAATTTTGGAATCATAAAATTTTTTGGGTTGTTGCACCGACTACAACAATTCTAGATTTACAAGTAGTACCTAATAACATCTTCTTAGCCCATACTTAGAATGAATTTTAATTTCAAAAAAGTGTTGTCTTAGAATTATGGATCCAATTAGTCTCATTATTTGGCCTTGGTTATGGTGTAGACTATTTTTCACTTTGATTGGTTTCTTTGAATATAGTTTATAAGTTATAAGGTGACAGTAATGGTTTTGATATGGGATTAGGATAGTAAATATGGGGTTTAATATGCTTAAAACTTAGTGTGAGACTTTGGTGTTTCTCCACTGCCAACAAGCATCCATAGCCCTCATGGAGTCACTCAAAAAATCAAAAGAATTTCTTTGCTTCCAGTGAGCATCAATAGCCCTAGAGATGTTTCTTGCATGACCTCTTATTTCATAAATACCTTCTCATTCCTTTACCCTTTATTTCATTACTTTCATTTACATGCAATTTGGCATCATTTATTAGGGCATTCATTTCTCTAGTGTGGATGAGGGATCTTGAAGCATTTTATGACCAAAGAAGTTCGTTCTTGTATTCATACAGTTTAGGATTTTCTAAAATAGTTTTTCACATTATATGTTTTCTATGCGTGCCTTCTCTAACCATTAGGTCAACTCAATTGAAAAAAACTTGTGTTTAAAAGCCAATTTTGGTAACAAAGATCCTATTAAGGATGTGGGGTGTCCAAGTTGATTAGAGTTATCCACATAGTTAGAGTCATATTCTCCTTTTGAATATCATTAACGTAAAAAAACATTTTCAATACTAATGAGTGTAAAGAGATATAACTTAAACCATTCCACTTATTAATAGTGTCCAAAGGTATTTTATTTATATACAAGTCCTTCATTTACGTATAGAGGAATTTTGGTGAAACTAAAAGGCAGAGGCATAAGGAAATGACGAGAAATAAAAGGAATTAAATGATAAATTATGTAAAAATAATATGTACAAAGAGAGGATAAGTTACAAGAGTTGTCAATGGAAATGAAACTTCAGATCTTAGCCATTCGTGGGAAGGGACTAAATCTTCACGTCTAATGTCTGCAAATGGTAATTGTGTAGGAAATGTTTCTTTCAGTTTTGATAGGGATTGATCCACGGGGAATGGAACTTTGTGTGTTCCCCTTTGTCTTCATGTGCTTTATTCCACTCCAAGACAAGGTCCCTCACATTGAACTCCCTATCACATGTAGATTTTTTGTTGAACCATCTTTTTACTTGGTTTGAATGGGGGGAAAATTTTTCCTATGATTTTTTCCTTTTTTCCTTGAGTTTTAATAAGGTCTTACCCATACTTTGCATAATCAAGCATGACTTGCCACAATATTCTTGTGATAATTGTAAATAAGGTAGGTACAGATGGGGTGGTAGGATTTATTTCTATCTCTATAGAAGGATGTAAGGAGAAATACCAAGAGAAGGCTTGGGAGTAACGTGATCAACCCAAAGAAAATTCCATAATGAATTATGCCAATTTCTCTATTAAGTAGGAAGACATTTTTTGATGATCTAGATGAAATTTCTATTGGTGGATTCAACTAATTGATTTCCTTGGGGATAATAATTAGCAAAATATTTTAACACAAACCCATTTTCCAAAGAAAAATAAAATAATCTTAATGATGAGAAATATGTTGCATTATCATATACAAGTGAAGTTCGAACATTTAACTGGGTAATGATTTTATGATTGAAAATTTGAATTAATTCTTGGTTGTTAACTTTTCTGAGAGGAATAGTTCCAAACCACCTTGTAAAATAATCTGTTGTTGTCAGAATGTATTCGTTCTACTTTAAGCAATTATATTTATTTCTCCAATCACATCCACACTCCAATGTTGAAATTGTTCTTCAACTGGAATGGGTTGTAGTGGGGAAGATGATCATTTTTCTCTACCAACACACTTCTGACAAATGGAAAATTTGCATTCATATGCATGAGAATCGTTGAACAATGTAGACCAACAATAAACTGCTCTCGTAACCTTGTGTGATGTCATAACACCAGCATAAGCTCTTGCTACTGGTTCATCAAGAAGTACATTTAAAACCTTATTAGCATCAAAAGACTCCAAACATCTCATTGACCATTATTTCATTTTGTAATAGATCTCCATGGACCAGGTGATACCAATATGCTTGCGATATGATGGCCCTTTTCCTTTTTGTTGATAAATGAGAAGGCAATGTCCCTTTTTTTAGACATTGCCTTATTTTTGCATACCAATATGGTGGTGTATTGGGTAAGGCTGTAAAATTATTATTATACATTTCAATATCTTTCTCCCATCCTAAAATTTCTTCTTCATGTGGATTCATGTCTTCACTAGAAAGGTTACATAAGCCATGAACATTAACTATATGAACAAGCTTGAATTCCATGTGCTATCAGCCTATTTTGATTTGTAGAGTCAATCCTCATGGGTCCTTTTATTGTTGACCACTTACTTGAGCTTTGAACCTTACTTTGTCCTAGTTTTTTCCATATTCAATGGGACCTAGTCTTTTATAGAGAACTTCTAGCCTTATAGCTCCATGGAGCACCCTTCTTCATGGTGACTTGAGTCGAAATTTCTTAGTTCGCTCCATATGATTACAAGGCACTAATCACTTTATCAAAGACTAGGTCGTAGTGACTATGGACAAAAGAAGGATAAAAGTGCAAGAAAGTGGTCAATAGTAAATTGGACTCATGAGTACTGACTCTAGTGAGCAAAATAGGATAATCACTTTGTCAAAGATTAGGTCCTGGCAGTTGTAGCTCAAGAAAGTAGTCAATACTAAAACGACTGATAAGTACTAAATCTAGGGAGAAAAATAGGCTGATAAAACTAGGTCATATTCTTGTAGGAAAGCCATCCAGTTAGCCCTTCATTTCCCTAAATACTGATACACAAATAGAGATCTAGCTATGGCATGAGGAACACATACTATAAAATGGTTTTTAATAATATATGGCCCATAGTGTTTAACATCCTTCTACACAATGTAAGCTTTCTTATCCATATATGGATAGTTCAATTATGACTCTTACATGCCCATACTCATAAAGGACATAGGCCATTCATTTCCTTTATCATCTTTTTGAGTAATAAATGTCGCTAAAGAAGAATCTAAAGCAAAGGTATAAATCATGGAAAATTTTTCAAAATAGGTACTGTCGATGGAAGGAGATTTACCTATAGATTAATTGATTTGGGAGAAGGTTTCCTTTTCCTTTTGGTTCCTTTTTTTTTCTCGATTAAACTATTCTATTATATACAAAAAAAAACCAGAGTATAATTACAATCATGTTGTCTGAAAGATCCATTTGCCTGAAAGAGTGGCATTCTGGATCAACCAAATGTAGCAAAAAGAGAGGGATACCCTATTCATTCCCTCACAGGGGAGTTTGTGACCAGTAAAATCATTCCCATGCAGGGGAGGACAAAATTGACACCCATGCAAGACTATAACCGACCACAAAACTAATACCCAAACAAGACTATAACCGACCATACGCCTCAGTATTGGCATTTTGCCGCATTGACACATTAACATAAAAGATAATCAACATGAAGACATGCCAGAGACAATTGGACAGATGGACATGTCCAAAAAGAAAAGAAAGAACCAGAATCCCACCTGAGCTACAGGACCTGAGACCTGGTAGCAGACTAGTCCTCCGCCACCTCCTCCACAATTGGGCACCATCCATATTCTTCGTCTTCCTGAGCATGGCCTTCTTTCGCCTCAGCCGCTTCTGGCTGGTTCTGGTTCTTCTCCAACTGAAGGTCTGGCAATTCCGTGCCCTTCCCCTTGTCTGCTGTGGGAAGTTCAGATGTTTTGGCTATGTCGACCGGGGCTGCAAATTCTGGAGGAGCACTGGTTTTGCCCTCGTCCTGGGCTTCATCAATGAAAATAACGGAGATGTGGGCATTAATCCTTGGACAATTCAGGGGGATGTTGAAGGTAAATATAGCTGAGCCGAAGTAAGGAGTAGACGAAGACCCAGGTGAGCTGGCCTCCATATATTGGCTGTGCCTAAGAGAGCTTGCACCTCCCAAATGAGGGCAATGGCAGTGACAACGACAGTGAGGGCAGTGATAGTGAGAATGGGTTTCCGCCTCGGCTGAGGGGCGCGATGACCCTCCACGACTGGAGCTGTGACGACTCAGCATCCACTGACGAGTCCTGACCATGTTAATAGAGCAATCTAGAGCAGAATTGAAATGCAAAAGACCAACAAGGGCGTAAACAAACTGGGCAATCAGACTCAGGGTGGAATAAATCAGACTAGGGCCGGAATTTGTCAGCACCAGTGACGACACGAGAACCCCAGTCCCTGCCCAAATGAACATGGTGATTCCTGGGTTGCCTTTGTTTATAAAACTCCAGCCTCTACCTCGAGGGTCGCCCGCCATTAATGAGGCATTCAATTGTGCAGCGGAGCCGAGTTCTGTAATGCAGCCAAAGGAGGTCGGAGTGTAAATGCTCCTTGGCTGCCGTCCCATAATATTTAACATCGCCTTCCGGGGATGTCCTTCGCCACCATCTTCCAAGTCGCCTCTGCGCATGGCAGGCAGGTGGCCTCCCCTGCACCCCCGTCCCATCAACCTATTCGCGTTGGTTTGCACCCACATCCGGGGCCTTTTGGTTCCATTTATAATCCTTATCCCTCTTTATTATTTCTTACAATGGTTTCAAAATTTGGGTGTAATATGAAATAAACTTTCGAAGAAAATTATTTTTACCCAAAAATTATTGCATGGCCATCTTACCAATTGGATAAAAAAATTGAGTGATGGATTTCACGCATTTAGGAACAATTATAATACTTCTCTTCACAATGCTATGTCCTAATAGATTACCTTTGGACATGGAAACTTTTATTTTCTTTACATTCAATGATATAACTTATTTCCTACAACATTCAAAAATTTCATTCATATGATGTAAATGATTAGACCTTTTCTTTGAGAATATGGTAACATCATCCAAATATACCATCACATTGTTCCCAATAAAACCCATAAATGCAATATCGATTTCTCTTTGAAACATGGCCCCAACATTGATCAATCCAAATGGCATACGTCTAAAAGCAAAGGTTCCTGTTTGGTCCTAAAAGTTGTCTTAACTCTATCTTACTCAACTACTAATACATAGCTATATGCAGAAACTTTGTCAAGTAATGAGAACATCTCACAACTTGAGATTGTTTGGAGGCTCTATTCCATTTAGGCAACTGCAGAGTTATCTTTGTCTACATACCGATTAAGATTTAAGAGAATAAAACCTAAGCATATATCCCTAGATTTATTCCTTGCATGGAATAGATTTGAGACCCACGTCAAATTCCTAACTTCAAAGGTAATTCATGCATCCAAAAACTTGTTTAATTTTTTTTTATCAAAGGCTTAAGTGTTCGATGTGACTCTCTTAGTTTTTGTTCAAAAGGCTTGACCTTGTCTTTGATCGGAATGAGATGTTGAATAATCATAGTATCATATGTATATAGGTCTTTGTAAGTCTAGGAAAAATGCCTTAATATTATTTGAATAGCTTAATTAAAGTTTTTCTTTCCTATGGTGAAAGACAGGTACCAAGATTGTCAAACTTTGGGTAATATCACTGAACTTTTAGACTTCATGTTAGGAGGTCCTTTAAATCAATTATGAAAATCAAATAGATTTTCTAGTCACAAAAAACCTTTGGTTATTGGGTTTTCATGTTGTGAATTAGATCTTTCTTACAAGGTTTTATCATGTTTCTCCTTGTCTATAGCTACATCTTTGAATAAATAGATGTTAACAAGAAAGTCCAAGATATGTTCATCATCATCGAAAACATACAAATCAGGTACATTATTAGGGACATCCTATTTATAAATTATTTGTATAGAAAAACCATCCCTAAATGGTTTAAATCTAGTAGTGGAATTAACCAATGTATGAGTTGTGGCATTATCAATTATTCATATTGATTTAATATCAAAAGCTTTAAAAGCATAAATAATTCGCCATACCTCCTAATGTTAGTTTTTTAGATGAGTTGGAAGACAATGAATATCATTACATACCTATCTAGTGATGATTTTGGAATCATTGATCACCTCCAAACACTATACCTTCAGGTAGGTCACTTTCTTCAAGCCAAGAATCAATGCCTCATATTTAGTGGTGTTGTTAGTACATTGAAATTAAAAATGGAAATAAATCAGAAAATGTTTCTTCTTGGGATGCATTAGGATGTAGACTACACTAGCTCTATCCTGCATCTTTAATTCATCATAGTATAAAGTCCAAAAGTCAATATTTACATGGTTAGTTTCTAAACCAAAACTAGTTACATCTATAATACACTCTCATCTTTGGATGGTTGTGTTGAGGTCATTGATTAATAAGGTTTTTCACTACTTCATGCATGTTTGAATTATTATTAGCACTCCATGACTCACCGTTTGAATCCTAAGTAGTTGAAGATTTTGGAGTTGAATTATGAGTAGGGTATTTTGGGTTTAATATCTCTCTCAGTCATCTAAAGTATGTTCAACCACTCGTCCTTTACTCTTAAAACTATAAGTCTTAATAGCATAAACAATAGGAGTCTCTATGACCAAAAATTCACCAACTAATTGAGACTCACCATCTCTAACAATATTCAACACCATTATAGATGATCCAACATTATCTTCAGTTGGAGAGGACTCTTCTTCCTCTTTTTATTATCATATTGGTCATCAATGATCTCATCATCAAGAAATTTAATTATCATTTCCCTCATGGTATGCAAGCATTGTAGGCAATTTTCTTCCTATACTGAGGAGCTTGATGGAAAGTGTAATAACTATCCATAACTAATTCTTCCACATCGATATTCACATTCAAACTTTGTTCCAAATTAGCTGGTTTATTACTACTCTTCAAGTCATACACTTCATTAACTAATTATTTGAGATATTGTGATGGGATAGTTAAATAAAAAACATATTCATCATTAGACATACTAAAGGGAGCTTGAAATTTCTTACCAATAGTCTTTGTGTCAACTTGTACAAAATATGCTCCTATGGCAATAATGTCCTTATAAAAAACAATGGCTTCAACAGAATTTTCAATCAATGTACTCTTTGTTTCCCTCTTAGTGCACATAGTAATTTTATACGTGTTGGAAATAATACTAAGAGGGGGGTGAATCAGTATTATAAGATCAATAATTTTATTTCCCAAATAGATTATATATGCTACTTCGGTGAAGTGAACTAGCATGTACATGTTACTGTGCTTAAAGAAACCAGCGTATATGCAGAGAACTTGTGATTTAGACCATTTATCATGTGTTGAGCTTAAACTAGTATATCAGAGATTTATTAGACAGTGCAGAAAAAGCAGAATGAAGCATCACACATAAGCAACACACATGAACACCAATATTTAAGGTGGAAACCCAATGTGGGTAAAAACCACCTGTTTTTGTCGTCTCTGTCTTCTTTTAATAATAAGAAAATTAGTTTACAATCTTGTACTAGTGTAGACTCATAATAGTATGTAGGCATCTACCTGCAGAAGGTTACAATCTTCTCTCATTTTCCAGCTTCTACTGGAAGGGAGCTACAACCCCCTAGCTCTTGTACTAGCCAATATGTTTACTAGTATGTAGGTGCCAGCCTATAGAAAACTCCACTCTTCCACCAGGGACCACGTTTCATGAATTTTTAGACTAGATACTCCTGGATCACAACACGATGAACTAAAGGCCATGTTTCATAAAATTTTCACACTGGACCCATCAAATCCTTTTAGAGTTAAACTGCATCAACCAATATTTAGTTAATCTGAACAATCAGATCACTAACACCAAAACTATGTGTTGAAACCAAAACCCTGCATCATCATGCAGAACTAGCTATAGCCTCAAAAATCATGCTTTAGAGTGTATACGCTACTTGGTTGAACCCAACCTGCATGTATGCACTACTTCCTTTAACCCAACCTGTGTATATCTCTAAAGATACTAAATCATACACTTCTAAACCATAGATTGTACCAATCAGTGACATTATGAAGATCTACTATCATATTACAGAGTTCAAAACAAATAGTAGCAAGGATCACCCTCCCTTCTCAATCAATCAATCAATTAGACTCAATTTCCTTATACAATAGTTCTATGTTTAGATCTAAGAGGACTTCAATGACAGATAGCAACAAAATAACATAATTTGATCATATATATCAGTCAAATCTGAACAAAAGATTTTTCTTTTTGTATACTCTACTTGGAAGAATCGAACCTACGTGTACATGTGCTTTAGCTAAGACGAACCTGTGTACAGATCTGCAAATTTTGACTCAGAAATTTGCTACAATTCCAAACTTTAGACAAACCTAGATCACGATAGATAATAAATAGAACAGGTGCAAAGACACCAGATCTGGTCATGACCAATATTAGATCATTCAAGAATAAGTCATTTCAAGTCTCATGATTCTTGATCCAATGTTGAACAAAAGGTGCACATGAATATTTCAGATCATGTCCTAAGAATAACCTTGCAACATAATATGTACTTCAGATAGAAGTATTCCTTAGAATCTCATTGCTTGCACACCTTGGCCTAATGATCTTCTCCTCCTTATATACTCTTAGGCCTTTCTCAATACCTTGGACCAAAACCACTTAGAACCAATACCTTGGACCAAATACCCAGCATCAATACCTTGGACCAAATGCCTCACACTAATTACCTTGGACCAAAAACTTGGTTTTCCAACATGTATGCACTTTTCCTCCTCTGAAAGTGCATGTATACATTATATGCTACTTTTGTTCGGTTAAACTGCGTGTATATGCACCTTGGACAAAGTGAACCAACGTATACCTCTCTTTCTTCATTCTTTGGAGTCTGATTTGTAATCCTTTGTTGTTGACCTGTTGCACTATGAAATTTCATCTGAGTGAGTTGCCATCAAGGACAACACCTGTATCATAATCCAACAATCTCCCCCTTTGAACTTGATGGCAACAACAACAACAACAATACACTCTCCCCTTTGAAATCAAGGGCAAAGGGAAAACCAAGATATTCTTTCCCCTATGTTGTTCATGCCCCCTTGAGTACATGTTGAATTATCTGATTGAGATCCCCCTGAACACAAGAAAAGGTTGCAAAATATTCTCCAAAAGAATAACATGACTCTATAACTCAACTATGTGAGTATGACCTTCCTATCACCTATGACTCATACATACATCCATCTCCCAACCAAGTGGGGATATAGAAAATTTGACTCATCCACCCAACAAAGTGGGATATACCAATTGTTTATACATGACATAAATATAATTACATCATCCATCCTATGCAAAGTGGGGATACAGACTACATCATTTGTCCAATAAGACTCATTCAAATGTATGAGAAGACATATCACACCCTAGACTTTTACATGACTTAAGCAAGAAAAGGTATAAATATCTAAAGTCATAGTTGGACTCAGCAACCATAATGCCAACAATGCAGAATGCGAGTGAAGACTAATGCTACCCCTGAACCTGTGCTACCTGTGCATTGTTAACAAGCCAATGATCAAGGCATCTTTGTCAGTTAGATGAAAAAATAATGAACAAAGCATACCTATAGACTGTAATCATCAACATCAGACAAGAGCACCCATATCAGAGCTTGCCCCATTGTTTTTCTTGTCTGAAAAACATATATGCTCCTTGACCCACAGAAACCCGCGTGTGTATGCAAATATACTTCATGAAACACGTGTATAATAACATTTCTCTAAAAAATTGGATTTAATAGCAAGAAGATGCAACAACTACTCCAAGCTTCTCTATAAGATATTCAAATGTTTCTCTGGGTAGTGGTTTAGTGAATATATCAGCAACTTGTTCTTTGGAGGGAACATACTCCAATTTGACCTTTTGTTCAAGCACTTGTTCATGTCGAAAATGGTATTTGATGGGTATTTGCTTGATCTTGGAGTGCATGACTGGATTCTTTGAAATACTGATGACACTTGTATTATCACATAGAATGGAGATGGGTGGAGTACATGTGATCTGAATGTCTTGCAAGGTTTGCATCATCCAAAGTAGTTGTGTGCAACAAGATGCAGCAACCACATATTCTGCTTTAGTTGTAGATAAATCAATTGAAATTTGCTTCTTTATGAACTAAGACACTAACCTGGAACCCATATAGGATGCACCACCACTAGTGCTTTTTCTGTCATCAACACTTCCTGCCCAATCTGCATCTTTACATGCATGAAGAGTAAGATGCATCTCTAGGATACCATAAACCAAAGTCCTGAGTTCCTTGAAGATATATCAAAACTATTTTGACTTCCTGAAGGTGTGATTCCTTTGGATTTTCTTGGAATCTTCCAACTATTCCTACTGCATGCATGATGTGAGTTCAAGTACCTGTTAGATAAAGCAGACTTCCAATCATGGATTTATATGTTGGTTGATGTACTGTTGTTGATTCATCATTTGAGCTGAGACTACATCATGTTACCATTAGGGTACATACAGGTTTAGAATCTTCCATTCCGTACCTTTTAAAGATCTGTTTGAGATATTTTCTTTGTGAGAGAAAAATACCATCTCTATTTTGTTAAACTTATAGACCAAGAAAATAGGTAACTTCACCAAGAAAGGACATTTCAAATTCTTGTTGCATTACTAAAGTTAAATTATGAATCATGGATTCTTCATTGCTACCAAAAATGATATCATCAACATAAACAATAATAATTAGCAATTTTTCAGTTTCAATCTTTGTATATAGATTGCTATATACTCAACCTTTTGTAAAACCTTGTTGGTGTAGATATTTGTCAAGGTGGTAATACCAGGCCCTTGGATCCTGTTTTAGACCATAGAAGGCCTTTCTAAGTCTGAAAACAATTTTTGCATCATTTCCAAGAATCAATCCTTCTGGTTGTTCAATATAAACTTATTCTTCTAAATCTCCATTCAGGAAGGCTAATTTTACATCCATTTGGTATACCTTGAATTTCTGAAAGCTAGAAAGAGCAAGAAACATCCTTATGGCTTCAAGTCTAGAAACAAGTGCAAAAGTTTCTTCAAAATATATACCTTCTTGTTGATCATACCCTTTATAAACAAGTCTGGCCTTGTTTTTAATGACTTCTCCATTTTCATTCATCTTTTTTTTGAATATCCATTGAGTTTCTATAATATTTTTATCATGAGGTCTAGGAACTAATGCCCAAGTATCATTTTTTTTAATTTTCTCAAGTTCTTCATCCATGGCCTTGATCCAACATTCATCTTTGTGTGCTTCTTTTACATTTTGAGGTTCGTTGGAGTATAGTAATGCTAGATAGCTTGAGGTCCCTGTAATAGTTCTTCTTGACTGTACACCTACCTCTTTTTCCCCTAAAATTTGAGTTCCTAGATGATTTTCTTGAACATACCTGGACGGAGTCTTTTCTTCTACCATTATTTCTTCTTCTCATGCTTCATTCGTTTCTTCTTCAATATGATTTTGATTTGATGTGGGAAAATAATCCCCATATTCTTCATTGTCATAGTCTTCTGTTGATTATATCTGTTTTGGATTTTTGCATGCTTCATCAACTACAACAACAATGCTTTCAACAATTTTTCCAAGTCTTTTATTATAACATTTATATCCTTGACTTCTAGAAGAATAGCCAAGAAGAATACCTTCATCTTCTCTGGGTTCAAACTTACCAAGTTTTTCATCAGTCCTTTTGATATAACATTTGCTTCCAATAACTTTAAATTATTTTGCAGTGGGAGTCTTACCATACCAAAGTTCATGTGGAGTTTGAGTGCTATTTACCTGAACATTTTCCTGGTTCAAAATAGTTATGGCAGTGAATGCAGCTTCACTTGAGAAGGTTGCGGGAGTTTTAGATTCATCTAGCAGAGCTAAAGCCATTTGTTGAACTATTATGTTCATTCTTTCTACCACACCATTTTGCTGAGGAGTCTTTGTGGTGGATAATTGCCTTTCCATTCCATGTCATTCACAAAAGTCAAAGAATTCATCTGAGGTAAATTCCCCTCCTCAATCATATATGAGGAATTTGATTTTTTGATTTGATTCATTTTCAACCAAAGCTTTGAAGGCTTGGAACTTTTCAAAAGCTTCATCTTTATGCTTTAGAAGACCTATCTAGCACATTCTGGAAAAATCATCAAAGAACAAAATAAAGTATTCTTCTTGACGAGGTGACTTTTTCCTTGATGGTCCACATAAATCAGTATGGACAAGTTCAAGAGGCTTACTAGCTGACCCTTCTTTTTCCATGAAGTGAACTATGGTTTTCTTGCTGATTTGACATGGTTTACATATTGTATTGTTTGGGACGATGATATCTGGAAGATCACGAACAACCTTAAATCTACATGCTTTTCTTATTTGAGAAAAGCTTAGATGTCCCAGTCTTCTATACCACAACCAGTTTTCATAATTTTTTCGTAGATAGCACTATTGTTGTCCTCCCTTGAGTATGTATAAGTTGTTTGGATTTATTGTACCTTTGATCATCGTCTTTCCTATATCAAGCTCACGAACAACACATCTGTTTGATCGAAACACCACTTCATTTCCTTGATCACACATTTGACTGACACTCAATAGGTTATGCTTTAAACCATCTACATACATAACATTTCCAGTTTTAACCTTTTCTTGCAAGAAAACAGAGCCTTTACCTTTTATGATAGCAGGAGTTTCATTTCCAAATGAGACATTCTTTTATTTCCTAAGGCATTATATGAGTGAAGTTTTTATTTGTCACCTGTCATGTGTTTTGAGCATCCACTATCGATGTACTACTGATTTTCTTGTCCTTCTCTAGTCATGATGGTTTTGTAAGCAACACATTGAGCAGCTTTGTGTCCAAAATTATGACATGAAAAACATTGCCCATTAAAGAAGTTCTTGCAACTATCAAATCTATTGACCTAGTGATTTTAGTTTCTATTGATATTCATCTTTGGACCAAATTGAGTATGATTTACTTGAGGTTGGTTGTGGCTTCTATTCATCCTTGGAGTAAATTGAATCTGATTTTCCTGCTGATCTGCTTTATGCCTTTGTTGATGATTGTCATACTGTTCACTGGTATTTGTTGCATAAAGATAGATTTTAGTGGAGGTTGAAGGCTTCTATGATAGATATGCTTCTTTAGTATATCCAAGACCTGTCTTTATTAGAGGAGAATACTAAACTTTGATAAATTCGTTTAAATTTTCTGATCCATTAGCAAATCTAAGATTGAGAAATTTCATTTTCACGAGATCCTTTGTTAGACCCACAATTTCACATTAAAGTTTTTCATTGTGTTTTTCTTTTTTAGCAAGTTGGTATGTCAAGGTATCTATAATCATATTATTTTTTTCTAAACAGATTTTGAGTTTAGGTATTTCTTCATGAAGGTATTCCTCTTCTAAAGCATCCCAAAAATTATCATCATCATAAGCCATGAGAAGTCTTTAATCTTGTTCAGTTTCATCTTCATCACTATTAGATTAACCATCGCTATCTTCATCAGTATAGTAACTCATTTTATTCACAACTTTCTTTTTATTCCCTTTTTTTCATATTCCTTTCCTTTTTCAAATGCATCTTCATGAGGACATATGGCAGCATAATGACCAACTCTGCCACAAGAAAAGCATTTGAAGGGTAACTTACCTCTAAACCTTCCAGAACCCTATTGAAGCCTTTTCACAAAGTTTACCTCATCTTCTTCTTCGGAAATATGTCCTGATTCATTGTGTTTTTCCTTTCCTTTTACTGAAGCTTTGAATGCGGCTTCTCTCATATCTAATGGTCCTCCTTTTCTCATCTCAAAGGTAGTTAAGATTCTGTGAAGTTGCGTCATAGTGATATTCTGCAGATCCTATTTTTATTCTATGGCAAAAACTTTGAATTCAAATTTAGCAGACCATGATCTCAAAACTTTCTCAACTAAGGTAACTTCCTTAATTTCTTCACCCAGATTCTTCATACAATTGACAACCTCATCTATACGTAGGAAGTAACTAGCTATGCTTTCATCACTATGCATTTTAAGACTTTCATACTAAATTCTAAGATTTTGAAGCTTAGCACGTTTTACTTGAGAGTCTCCTTCGTAGCTCAGCACAATTTTGTCCCATATTTCTTTGGCTGATTTGAGCTTCACGACTTTGAAAAACTCTGATTGTGACAGGCTTCCCAATAAAGTATTGATAGCTTTGGCATTGATTTCATATTTATTTTTACCTGTTGTATCTGTAGGAATTACTGTTGGAAATGTATATCCTCCTTCCACAATTTCCCAGACATCTGTTACAAGTGATTGTAGATGGGTTTTGGTTCTTATTTTCCAATAAACAAAGCCGCTTCCATCAAAGATTGGCAGTCTGATGGATCCCATGCTTTCTTGATTATTCATGTTTATGGATCTCCCTTCAAGCAATCGAGCTTCTTCTGAAGGACCTGCTTTGATACCAATTTTTGGAAATAATACTAACTGGGGGGTGAATTAGTATTAGCAGATCAATAATTTTATTTGCCAAATAGATTATATATGCTACTTCAGTGAAGTGAACTAGCGTGTACACGTGATTGTGCTTAAAGGAGCCAACGTATATGCAGAGAACATGTGATTTAGACAGTTTATCATGTGTTGAGCTTAAACTAGTATATCAGAGATTTATTAGATAGTGTAGAAAAAGAAGAATAAAGCATCACACATAAGCAACACACATGAACACCAAGATTTAAGGTGGAAACCCAATGTGGGTAAAAACCACCTGCTACTGTCGTCTCTGTCTTCTTTTAATAATAAGAAAATCTATTTACAATCTTCTACTGGTGTAGACTCATACTAGTACGCAGGCTTGTACTTTTAGATGGTTACAACCTTCTCTCATTTGCCAGCTTCTACTAGAAGGGAGCTACAACACCCTAGCTCTTGTACTAGTTAATATGTTTACTAGTATGTAAGTGTCAGCCTACAGAAAACTCCACTCTTCTACAAAGGACCACGTTTTGTGAATTTTTTACACTAGATACTCCTAGATCACAACACAAAAAACTGAAGGCCACATTTCAGCAAATTTTCACACTGGACCCATCAAAGCCTTTTAAACTGAAACTGCATCAACCAATATTCAGTTAATCTGAACAATCAAATCACTGACACCAGAACTCTATGCTAAACCAAAAACCCTGCATTATCATCCAGAACCAGTTGTAACCTTAGAAATCACGCTTTAGAGTGTATACGCTACTTGGTTGAACCCAACCTTCGTGTATACGCTACTTCCTTTAACCCAACATGCATATATCTCTGAAGATACTGAATCATACACTTCTGAACCACATACTGTACCAATCAATGACATTATGAGGATCTATTGTCATATTACAGAGTCAAAAATAGATAACATCAAGGATCACCCTTCCTTCTCAATCAATCAATCAATCAGACTCAATTTCCTTATACAACAGTTCTATGTTCAAATCTAAGAGGACTTCATTGACATACAACAATAAAACAATAGAATTTGATTAGATAGATCAGTTAGATCTGAAAAGAAGCTTTTTCTTTTTGTGTACGCTACTTGGAAGAGTCAAACCTGCATGTACACGCGCTTTGGCTTAGACGAACCTGCATATAGATCTATAAATTTTGACTAAAAACTTTTCTGCAATTCCAGACTTTAGATAAACCCAGATCATGATAGACAACAAATAGAACAGGCACAGAAACATCAGATTTGGTCACAACCAATATTATATCATTCAAGAATAAGTCATTTCAAGTCTCATGATTCCTGATCCAATGTTGAACTCAAGGTGCACATGAATATTTTAGATCCAGTCCTAAACATAACCCTACAACATAATATGTACTTCAGATAGAAGTATTCCTTAGAATCTCATTGCTTGAACACCTTGGCCTAATGATCTTCTCCTCCTTATATACTCTTGGGCCTTTCTCAATACCTTGCACCAAAACCACTTAGGACCAATACCTTGGACCCAATACCTGGGGTCAATACCTTGGACCAAATGCCTTAGACTAATTACCTTGTACCAAAATACCTTGGATCAAATGCCTTGGACCAAAAACTTGGGTTTTCAACATGTACACGTTTTCCAACTGTGAAAGTGCGTGTATATGTTATACACTACTTTTGTTCTGTTAAACTACATGTATACACACCTTGGAAAAAGTGAACCAATGTATACCTCTCTTTCTTCATTCTTTGGAGTTTGATCTGTAATCCTTTGTTGTTGACCTACTGCACTCTGAAATTTCATCTCAGTGTGTTGCCATCAAGGACAACACCTATATCATAATGCCAACAATACGGAAATGTTGAAGTGTAGTAATCAATTGTGATAGAGTTATGGGTTGGCACATCGTCAGGAAAACTTTTCAGTATAGTTATGAAATGTTGATTTAAGTCCTTGACCATTTCCCTTTTACCTATCTTCAATGAGCTCAACTCTATAAAGAGAAAAGCATGTGTCATCTCTTGAACAAACATTTCTAGGAAAACTTTTTTGAACTCATCCCAAGACCTTACAAACAACACTAGAAGACTATGATTCCATACAGAGGCCTTATTCTCAAATATGTATGGAAGAAATCTACAAAAAATATCCTCATGTTGTACATTAGTAATCATTAGAGATAGATAAAATTATTTATGTGGACCTCCACAAAATTCCCTTTGTCTATGTCATACTTAGTGAGATGTCTTTCAGGATTATGAGGTAAATATTGAGGAATATCTTGCATATCAAGGGGATAATGTTTGATAAAATCCAAAGGATATGGTTAATCTTCGACCATGTTGTTGACTTTGTCACTCTCAGAATATGAGCTTGGGGCTTCATTATTGTTCCATAGATTCCCTTCATTGCATAAATTATCTTCATCTTCAGGTCCCTTAAGGTGTTAAACATTCTCAAGTGGTCCCTAGTTCTCATCTTCAAGATTCTCCCCTTCAAGATTCTCAAAATTAGCTTGACCTTCATTACCCTCTTTCAAGTTTCTCTCTATAGAATCTGTTAAATCATATAAAGAAACAT
Source organism: Pinus taeda (assembly GCA_000404065.3). NCBI lineage: Eukaryota > Viridiplantae > Streptophyta > Pinopsida > Pinales > Pinaceae > Pinus > Pinus taeda. The sequence continues at coordinate 48,031 of APFE030909111.1, read as the reverse complement.
TAACCAACTATTGCATTGTACTAACTAATACTCCTTGGTGAGTAGTTTGATGTAGGATTGAGATTTTATGATGTGAGATAGATGCAACATGAAATAGTCCAAGATTTCTAGTGTATGCATGGGTAATATGGTGAAGGAATCTTAATTGATCATAAGTGACTTTGTATATCAATTTAGGACTTTGTGGAGGGGTTTCAATTTCAGGTGATTCCCGTGTAGTAGAAGTTAGTAAAAAAGAATAGTTTTTATTACTTGCTTTCTCAGAGATATTAGGAAAATAAAAATGAGTTTTACTAATCATGTAATGGCGACCTTCCATATAGCACCAAATTTGTTTGCAGGCCTAATTTTATTGCCAACAATTAGGGGATCTACCTGATGCAAAGTCTCAACTAGTCTCTACATATTTTTTGATAGGAGTCCCATCCAATATATGGGTTTGATTTCCACCATAATTATTTCTGATTCATTTTGAAGAGATTAAAAAATGAGCATTAGAAAGCAAATTATTTTTTTGATAAATACATGTTAAAGTAGCTTTATGGAAACTTTACATATGAGATGTGATAGGCATAACACTAGTCAAATAACAAGGCATGAATCTTAAAGAATCACATTAGTAAACTTCAACTAAAACGCATGTCTAAAGGGAAATATTTGTTTATCGATTATACATTAGTTCCTAATTGAAAACAAACAGGAAAGTGTGAACAACATTATATCCCAAGTATGATATGCACTTAAATTTACAAGGTAGTTTTCTAATGAAACACATACAAGCATAAGCATCTACCATTGAAACACCAAGATATATGTATTCCAATGCTCAACAAAACATATATGGAGTTACATGCATGGGCTCAAAAAGGGTTTCAAATTAATATGAAATATCCATAACACCATCACATGAAGCACCAACGAAATCAATTATTGGAGATGAAAAACCACTTGAATTCTAAAAAATGTGTATTATCTCTCAAAACAATATGCTAAAACGAATTCCAAAATTAAAAGGTCCTTTACATCCATACACGAGGATATATCTATTAAAAATGAGGTGACCATTCACCTAACCTCATGACTCTTCAACTTCTTCTTGACTCTTCATATTCCATATGAGTCTTTAATCTAAATTCTATTTTAGTTTTAGTAAATTCTGGGAAAAAAAGCACACACACACTCTCAATTAGCTAAATTGGTTATGGAAAATTTGGCAGCCTCCACCTATAGATCTCTGGCCAAATACGCTTGCCAGTTTTTTTGTTCACAAGAAATCATCTGTATCTTCTACTATATTCCACCTTAATATCGCATGATGAACTCTAATGCATTATGAATCAATGTTGGACTTTTATCTTTCACATGGTTTGATAGCATTCTGACCTTGGTATGCATCTTCAAGGGTTCAAAAACACATTGTGTGATCACCTCTTTTATAGCCTCTAGATCACCTCTTGCAGTATCTTGCTTTAGTGAATCCAAAAATTCTTGAATCTATTGGTTGGCCTATTCTTATGATATCATTTCTCATAGTAGACCAATGGAAGGTATTTTATGTACCTCAAAAAAATATTCAAGACCATTATGCAAGGTCTTCTAAGTGACCATTTATTTCTACATTTCTCTACTCATCATTTCATGTGATTGGATTTTCATCCCGATATCTACTTTATTATTTTCAACTATTATCAATTTTTTCCTAGGAAATTATTCAAGTGCATTAGGGTATTTCATGCTTCATTCCTATATACCATCAACTATTGAAGATGTTATTTTAATCACCATTCCTCTTCCCTTTAACTCTCTTAACGTGTGGGGAAATGGAGCCAACATTATTTGATGCAGGACCATCATTCCATTGTAAAATAGACCCATACATTCCTCCAACACATTAACTTCTTCAGCAATAGATTCATACAGATTTTCAACCTATGAATATGTGATGAACAATGCCTGGTTCACTATTTGTAGTGGAAGATGATTTTCCTTAAAATGGCCAAATTTTCATTGAAATCCTCAACCTCTTTTGATAATCTATTGATGTTCTTATCCATGGTGGAAACAAAAGCAACTCCGATAGAAGCTATTACTCTAGGGTTCTTTGTAGTTTCCATCAATATCTCCCTTTATATAGTGATATATATAGGATTTCTTGAATTCTTCACCCAACATCTCTGCTTTTCCTGTTTGATCTTAAATTTAACTTGACCAAAAGGTAAGATTGGAGAGATACATCATAAATTCTTCTTCTTTCATTATGATTTTGAATTCCTAAGATAGAAAATGTCCATCGATAATAAGAGTGTGTGTTGGGATATCCAAGTTAGGAAACTCTACCTGTGTTTCTAGACTTAGAAACTTGCTATTTTATGCTAGTTTGTCTTCATGATCTTTATACACCAATTCTTCTTCATGTTGCCACCCTAATGCCTATTCCTCCATTTTGGCTTCTTCTTCTTCTTTTATTTTCCTTTCTTCCTCTTCTTTAATCTTTTGTTCTTCTTCTGCCTTCTTCTTTTGTTTTTCTTCCTATTTCCTTTTCTTTGATGCCTCCTCTTTTGTTTTCTTTATGTCTTCTATATTCTTCTTTTTTACAACTTATTTCTTCCTTTCCTCTTCCCGCTATTTCATATTTTATTCCACTTATTGTTTTCTCCTTATCTCTCTTCTTCCCATTTATGTTTAGCTTCTTCCTCCCACTACTTCTTTTTAGCCTTTTATTTATTTTGGTTCTCTTTGTTGGCTTCTTTTCCTTGTTTTATTTTAAGAATAACTTTCCTTGCTTACAAGCATATGCTTTCTTCAATGTCATGATCTCACTACTTCCCTTTATTAGCTTGGAGATATGCTTCTAAATAATTGGATATATTTTAATAATTCTTTACCTTTTCATCCTATTCCTAAATGGATAAATTATATATCCAACTATATCCAATTTCTTTACAATCTCCCATGGTGATACCTCTCAAGTCATATGTATGGAAATTCAATTCACCGAATCTGAAGCGTTGTAATTATTTAGTCTTTTCTTCAACATCTTTGAAACTCTTAATGGAGTAGGCCCTAATATCTAATCGAAAAACAAGGCACGGGGATTTCTTGGCTTTGACTAGTACCTTGGATAATCTTAGTAAGTCAATAAGCCACCTCATGCAATACTACTTTGTTTGTTTGATTGTAGAAAAAGAATGTAGAGACCAATAGCAATTATACAACCTAATTTAATTAGAATCACCAAGAGGAAAGTAACTTATAATACCATGTAGATAAGCTCTGGCTTTGTCAGATGTGCTTGGGGGCTATGTGTCGACGAATGTATGACAACAGTATTTTGCAATCTTCTCATACATTCCTCCATATATAGTGTTCCACAAACTCTTAAAATAGATGTGCATAAGTAGTTCTTGATAAAAATTCATTTTCAAACCTAGCCCTTATTAATCAAAATTTCCACACAACATCCAACAAGTAAGATGACATATAGAATTATGACTACTCCATATTTGGTCAATTGTTTTATAATTGGACATTAGATTTTATATAGGATGCCAACATATTTTCCTAGTTGAATATGGGATCTTTACTCACACATACATAAGTAAAGGGAACCTAACTCTTTTGAAAGGTTTTTGTACTTGATTTTCCATTAAACTTACATATCATAGCAAATATAATTTTATAAAACTTTATGATCAATTTGGTCTTATAAATATCATCTAATCTTTGTCTAAACTAACTTATTTCTTGCCACCAAGTCTTCAAAATATCTTTAACGGATCCATCAAAACTAGCAAACCACCTAATATTGAAAGTTTCCACATGTGTGGGAAGCTTGTGATAATTATTTGTATCGTCCACTGTGAATGATGCCACCATTTCACTTTAATCACTTTTGATTACAAAGTATTCCTCATCTGTATGCTGAAGAATCAATTTTATAGTGTCTACACAAGATAAGACTTGAATGTGTGCAAGAATTTTTTATAACCAACATTTTTTCACATTAACATACACCTAAAATTCTTCCTCATCTATTGGTATATCCTATCAGGCAAATGTTGCATATATATCACCCTATATTAACTTCATTGTCTTCTCAATATAGAAAGAAGTGTCGCCATATATGGGAAGTTGTGTAGGACTATCTACAATTCCTTTTATGTTGCTTTTTATTTTAATAGAACTTTTTTTGGATCCTCTTATGATGGGGGAACCATGTTCCCAAAAGATGAGTATTCGCTGAGATAATCCAAATCAATCACAGTTAACATATCGAAAATATTTAATGTAGACATAAAATCTTAAATTATTCCAATGCTAATTACTTATCATAAAGAAAAATTACAATGATTTAGATCATGATCTTGAGAGGACAAGGTTAGGCGCAAATCACATATGAAGAGGCCAAGATAGGCTAGTCACAAATTAGGTTTATTGTCAAGTCATAGATTCAGGTCACAATGAAATCATAGATCAAAGTTATATTGTCATAGAGGACTACAAGTGCAATATGTGACTTTAGCAAGAAAAGGTTTTCATTCTAGTCGTGGATCTGAATCGTAGTGTCACTGAAGTTTGTAGGTGTGACTTATAAGTTTAGCAAGTGTTGCCTCCTATAGAAGTTTACCATTGCATTCATAGATTGCAAGAATTTAAGAGTATCCATTGTAAATGTCATTTGCGACTTAGGAGGATAAGATTCTCTATTGTCGTTAGTCACAAATTCAGGGATCAAAAGGGCATGTATGGAAACTCAGAGTGAAAAAATTAATTACTCAATGGTATCTCAAGTGGCCAACATGATTTTTATCTATGATATTGCTCTTGGATTGGATGAAGTGAAAATTAAAGGGTTGATGAAGCTTGTGTTGATAATTAGAGACCTAACATATTGAACTAATTAAATTCATAATAGGAACCCAATATTTTGTGCATAACATAACAGAAAAGAGGAAATGAGCAAGGGTTTGACAGAAATAGATGAAAAATGTGAGAATAGAGAGCGAATATGGGTGTTTTATGGAAGAGACTACTCCTTAGATGGTTTAGGGAGAGAGTGAACAAATGTATCTCATGGTTATGCGTGGAGAGGATAAAGATAAATGTGCCTTAATGGTATAAATATTCAAGGCATGGGTAGATGAAAAGATTGGATTCTATAGAAAAAGAAAAAACATAATGATAGTAGATGATGTGTTACTTATCAACAAAAATCACAATCAAAGTCCCTAGTTGAAGAGAGGGATCACATGTCAAACGTTGGTGCACACAATGGAATGAGGGAAGAGTAAATTCATTGTATAAACCAATGGAACATGTGAGGAGGTTTCTATTGAAAAAAGTGACTAGGTTAAGTCACATGCAATAGATGCAGTCTGGGCTTAAAAATTGTGATGAGGATAAGAATGTGTCACAAGTCACATTTCTAGAAGATAGTCAACAAGCACTGAATACCCAACTTGCTACATAGGAGGATACCATATAGGCTTGGTCACAACTTGGAGTTTTAGAAGCCAAAGTATAGGTCATTAGGAATTAGATTTGTGATTTGAAACTTGGGGAGATTAGTTCTATAGTCTAAGCCGTATGTCACAAACCTAGAGGATAGTCAAGGTATAACTATAACTTCTCACTGTGACTTGGGTTAAACAAAAGAAGCATAAGTATTTCAAGGCTTATAGCTAGTCTTGCAATAAAGCAATGGCATTAGAATCAATTCAAAGAGAAGTAAATTTTTATGGATTCATAGGAAAAGTTTGAGAAAGTGTTAAGTAGGGTGGGGAATCCAAATTTTGAAATCATAAAAAATTTGGGGTTGTTGTAGTAGCTACAATAGGATATCTCTTTCTTAAGGAACCAATAATCATGTTGTTTTACCCACCTATAATTGAGATGGGGTTGAATCCTTAGGTCTGTTGATTGAGAATGACTAGGGAAAATATTTTCTTACTTTGAAAGAATGAATATATGGCATGTCTCTTTATCTTTCCTCATAGAAATTGTCTCGAGGATGGCACATCCTCATGAAATTTGATGCTAGGTTAGATTATGTATGAACTAAAATATTCATAGAAATTTGAGGAAGATTATGTCTTCAAGACTGAAAATACTCAAGTGAGAAAGAGCTTGAAATTCCCTACTTGAACTTATACAATTCAAGTAATTTGAGGTTTAGATATTTTAACTCGAGTGCTTGGTCACATCAGTATGAAGGGGGTCGTGATAGAAAGGCTATCCATAAGGGATATTAACCTATGAAGATCAAAGGATGCCACATTATTTATATTTGAATTTAGGTGTTTGGTTGGTTGGTGTACTTTTAAAGTGAATTAGGAAAAGCCCTTAAATTTTCTATGATAGCTGACCAATGTTGTGGTGCCTAATGGGCTAGCATATATGTCAAATCCAATAATTAAAACCAATAAAATGAATTAGTATCAGTCTTGTGGCCCATTTTCTTGTTAATAACAATGGAAGTTACAAGGGTTGGAGTCATATTAATTGATAACTATGTCAACTATAATATCCTAATTTTTAAGTGAGACAAGGTGTCAAGAAACTTCATGGCTTCATTCTAATTAAAATAATTAATTACCAAGTTAGTGGAGCACTTATCTAATAGATATAGAAATTTAAGATTCTAGAGATTATCAGAGGACCAAGTATCAAATTTGTCAATAATGTGTAGCTTAGAATCCATAAAGTGTAGTAGAAAATATAAATCAAATATCTTAAGTGATGGGACTAAGGATCTAAGTTCTATCAAGATCCATATATCTAGTCATCTAATTCATTATTAAATTGGTGCAGAAGGAATACTATAAATGTTGGATGCCTCGATGGGTGAAAACCAAAAGTGTGAGAAGTAGGAGATACTATAACCTTGACATCATAACTATGCTAGCTTCTAACATTGAGAAATAATGAAAACCTTAAAGGAAATCATTGGAAAACCTTGATCTAGATTCTACTATGGTAGTCGACATGGAAGTTACATGGAACCCTAGTGAAAATCATAAAAGCTACAATAGGCCTATACTATCATGACAAGATGATGTGTCATGGTAACATGGCATGAAGGGTGATTTTGGGTAATAAGACATGTTGACATAATACTAACATAGCACTTCAATTTGGTACAATGCCATGGTGGATTATGGCTTCAAGGGTTGATGTGGTTGGCAACATGTTGCTAACATGGTGGATGATATTAATCACTCCATGTAGAGGGTGAATGTACAAATCAGGATCACTGACTATGGTCAAACAACTGTTAGGAAATGATATAGATGTATCTATATAGGATGCAAGTATAGTGTTGGAACATACATATTATATGGACCATATTGGTGGAACCTCATTGATGACAAGGATTTGTATTTAATATACGATACCTTGTGAAATGCATGCAAGTAGGAATGTTCTCAATATTTAGATATCCACATATCCAAGAGAAATTGTAACTGCGATCAAATAAAATTTGAGATGCCAACTATAGTGTGCTAAAAAATGCAACCAACTACATATAAGAAACATTTTAAATTGTTACCAAAGTAGGAGCTAAATGAGATTTCATTTTCATATTGATGTGTCATTTCCAACATGGTAGGGTGATGTGTGATGCTAATGTGGAAATATTTGTATGTTGATGGTGCTATGAAGGCATCAACACGAGGGGGCTCCCTAGTACGAAGTCCCAATTAGAACTCACACCATTTGGGATATGAACTCTATCTAGGAATTCAGCTAGACTACGAGTATAATAAACTTTAATATTTTCCTTGCCTGCAAATAACTAGATAAGAGAGCACACACACAAATTTTGAGACAAACGTGTTGTTAGCTCTGTGAGACAAACACTTGTAATTTGTACAATGTACTTTCAAACACAAAATAAAAGAAAGTGATAATTTAGAAGAAGAATAATAGTACCACTCTAATAAAGGCACACGTGAATAGAAATAATTGTTAGTTAGTTTGAAAAGTAGTTCTAAAAATAAAAATGATTATGAAAGCATATAAGACACGCAATTCAATTAAGATGTGCACTAAATCTAACAAAATAATTCTCTCTTTAATACATGTATACATAAACATAGACTGAAAACGCCAAAATAAAAGTCTTACAACATTATCGATACATGCATGGAAGTACACTTGGCTTTGAGAGTGTTCAAAATATTAAGTGAAAGTTCAAAGATACACCATTAAAAAGATGTCTCACTAGTTCCAATCGTGGAACATGAACCCAAACTTTTCTCCTTAAAATAATGATCTCTGACTCCTATGCTAATCTATAAAATCCAAGGCTAAAATTCCTGTACTTGAGGTATGAGAGCCTATCTATAACAAATGGGGTGACTATTTGCCTCCCATGTGACTCTTAAGCGCCCTAGTGACACTTGAGCTCCTCCATGACTTTTGGACTTCCTAATGATTCTTCACATTCCACATGTGACTTTTTCACTTCCACTCACATTTTAGAATGTTATTATTTTTCAAATACAAAATGAAAATTTGACAAAATTGTGGCAATATCCATGAAACAAAATAAACATATTTCTTTCATGCTTAAGTAAACTACAATTGAACGACTATGACATTGATGCAGGAGCATTTGAACTTAGCCAACAATGTGGAAATTTGTTCACATGTTGTGGCTAAACAAGTTGAAATTCATTGACTGATTGGTCAAAAGCTAGTTTTACTAAGAGGGTTTGATCTCTGAAGAAATGAGTTGTATTTCATTATTTTAATAGTTAGAAATTGTCTTATTTTAGGCTCAAAGATAATTTGTTAGCATAGGTGTGAGGTAGACCTAGGAATTAGAGGATTTGCTGTTAGATTGATTAAAATAGGGATTTATTTCTTAGACATAGTTAGAGTGATATATGATTGATAAAAGGAAGGAAAAATGGAATGAAAAGAGAGAGGATTGAAGAGTGGAATGAGTAGAGCCAGAGCAAGAATAGTTTGCGGATTTCATATGAAATAGAGGTCTTCTATTTTGTTGTAATCAGGCCCAAGGACAGGACTCTGTAACTCTTTTATTATGAATAAATTTTTGTTGTGCGCGTGATTATATATACAAACTATGGAAATCCTCGAGTGCTTTGTTTTATTTGTATTCAGGTAGACTGATATTTCCTTTGTCTTTCTATGTTTATGCCTAAATCACAGAATGAATTGAAGTCAAAGGATTTTTATATAAATCTTATTGTTTGATTTTCTTTAATCCTGACCATTGGATCACCGATCTCGGGTCAATGAAGTTTATTACATTGTTTTGGTCTTGCAAGCGAAAACCCTGATTTACACGAAAAATTGGCACAAAACACAGATCGGATCCAAGTTCGGATGTGAAATATTATTGACAGGAGCCTATACCTTATCAGGTCCAAAAGGCTGATCGGATCGGCACTTTGAAGTGCAAGGAGTCTAGACAGTGGGCATTGCGATTTGTGATCAGCCAATTCAATCATGGCCATTATATCATGAATTAATAGCAACCGTTGGATTGCAAAAAGCGGTCGCGCTATAGTGAATGGTTTTTCAGGTGCCTTAAATGTTGTAAGTTGTTTTGAACGTTCAGAACCCGATCTCATTGAACCTTTGACACGTAGCTGCGGAGGAGAGATACAAACCGTTTATTGGGTGGCTAACCCCTGGCTTATTATATCACCCGAAATCTCTGACAATCGTCAGATCTCACAAATCTAGATCAACAGACACAAAGGATCAGCGTGTTGACTTTCAGTGTATGATGAGCACGCCGATTTAAAAAGGTTAATTTCATTGTTTTTGGCTATTTTCAAAGGTATTTCAGTTTAAAAGAAAAAAGGTCAGGTTATAATGAAAAGGGAACCGCGAGGTAATTAATTGGGGTTTTCGTGAGTTCTGCTTCCACTTGCGTCATTTGTGGTATCAGAGCAGAAGTTAAGGTTGATTGTAGTAAAAAAATGCCGCCAAGAAGAGGAGCTGGCATTGGTCGAAGAAAACCTGAAGCAAATGCAGTTTTGTTAGAGGAGATCCAGAGTCTGCGTACAAGAATGGAAATAATTGAGACTGCTCAGAGAAGAACACTTGATGAAGGAGATGATAGTTCTTCAGAAGAATCTTCTGTGGAGGAAGGAGATAAAGAAAATGAAACTACTAAAGTCATCAAGATGTTGGCAAAAGTAGGAGGAAAAGCAAAGATGGAAATTCCTATGTATGAAGGGAGTCTCAATACAGAAGAGCTAACGGATTGGATCAATTCATTGGACAAATATTTTGACTATGAAGAGGAAACTGATGACAAAAAGAAGGTGAAATTTGGAATTACCAGATTGAAAGGTCATGCAGCTATTTGGTGGGATGAACTACAAAAATCCAGGGTGAGGAAAGGAAAGTCAAAGAAAAAGCAATGGGACAAAATGGTAAGTAAAATGGAAGCCAAATTTATGCCTAAAGACTCAGTTAAATATTTTTAAACAATTGCAAAATTTAATGAAAAAAGGAATGTCTGTTAAGGAATACACAGAAGAGTTTTATAGGTTGAGCATTATGGCAGGACATGCAGAAGATGACATGGAGAAGGTAGCTAGATATATCAATGGCTTAAGGTATGACATCCAGGATGAGATCAGCTTGTTGAGCCTAAAGACTATTGAAGAAGCCTATCAAGCAGGTTTAAAGGCAGAAGGCAAGATGTTGAGAAAATAGACTCAGAGGAATAGAGGAAGAAGCTCAGTAAGAGGTCCAAGCAGACAACAACATCATCATGAAGCAAGTAGCTCAAGTAGTAGACCACCACAGAGGAGAGATTTTAATATAGGAATATTTTCACCAAGAGGAAGAGGTCAAGGAAGAGATGTTCGATGTTATACATATGGAGAATGGGGACATGTGTCATGGGAATGTCCTCATAATAAATCAGCAAGTCAGAGGAATGTGAATGTGGCTGAGGCAAAGCCAGAACCACCTCTACTTATGGAAAAGGAATAACCCCCTGAAGTAGAAGAATTCTTATTATTGAGAAGGACCTTTCTTAAGACAAAGAAGGAGATTGAAGAACCAACTCAAAGGAAGAGTTTGTTTAGAACTACATGAAAATATAAAGGTAAGTGTTGTAAAGTGATAATTGATAGTTGAAGCACTGACAACATTGTTTCTACAGAGATGGTGAACAAGCTAGGATTGGTAAAGACAACACGCCCTACTCCTTACAAAGTGTCATGGTTACAAAAGGGACATCAAATTATTGTGAGAGAACAATGCAAGGTTGAGATACAAATTGGTATGTATAAAGATGTGATATTATGTGATGTAATGCCCATGGATGTATGCCATGTATTACTGGGAAGATCGTGGAAATTTTATCGAAAATTTATTCATGATGGGAGGAGAAACACTTATACTTTGGAGAAGGATGGAACTAAACATACACTGCTACCATTGAAGGATGAAGCTAACAAGGGAGCACTTGAAAATAGTTTTATGCTGATGAGTGTGAAGGAGCTATTACAAGAGGTTGAAAAAGATGAAGAAATGCATTTTTCTATCATAGGGAGACCTAAGGTAATTTTGACTTCCACAAACTTAGATTATTTACCTGAAGAAATCAAAACTTTGTTGAATGATTTTTCTGATATTGTTGTGGATGAGTTGCTAAATGCATTTCCACTGATTAGGAGTATTAGTTGTCATATTGAGCTAATACCAGGAGCAAGTTTTCCAAACAAAGTAGCATACATATTAACTCCTCAAGAGAATGCAGAAGTTGGAAGACAAGTGCAAGAATTGATGGATAAGGGGCTAATCAGAGAAATTCTTAGTCCATGTGTTGTACAAACAATACTCAATCCAAAGAAAGGTGGTGAATGGCGTATGTGTGCAGATTCCAGAGCCATCAACAAGATCACTATCAGGTATAGATTTCCTCTGCCACGCATGGATGACTTGATGGATTGTTTGAGTGGATCCAAATATTTTACTAAAATAAATCTGAAGAGTGGATATCATCAAATAATAATTCGAGAAGGAAATGAATGGAAGACTGCATTTAAACCGAACATTGGGTTGTATGAATGGTTAGTGATGCCTTTTGGAATCACTAATGCACCTAGAGTGTTCATGAGATTAATGAATGAATTCTTGAAGGAATATGCAGGCAAGTTTGTTACTGTTAATCTTGATGATATTCTAGTTTTTAGTGAAAGTAAAGAAGAACATCTAGAGCATCTTAAGTTGGTTCTAAGAACTCTACAGAAAGAGAAACTACTAATAAATCTGAAGAAATGTAGTTTCATGAAGGAAGAACTGGTTTACTTGGAATTTGTAGTTTCTAAAGAAGGCTTGAAGACGGATCCAGAGAAAGTCCAAGCAATTTGGAACTGGCCTATTCCTAGAAATATATTTGAGGTAAGGAGCTTCCATGGTCTTGCAAGTTTTTACAAAATTTTTATCAAAGGCTTTAGTCATATTTGTGCACCAATTCTTGAAACAATTAAGGAGATCAATCAGCCATTCAAGTGGACAGAAGAAGCAAACAAAAAATTTAAATTGCTGAAGAAGAAAATCACAGAGGAACCAATTTTAGCTTTGCTTGATTTTGAAAAAGTATTTCAAGTTGAAACACATGCTAGTGGAGTTGCAATTAGAGCAGTTTTGAGTCAGGAACAGAGATCAATAGTGTACTTTAGTGAGAAATTCAATGAAGCTAAGAATAAGTAGTCTTCTTATGATAAACAATTTTATGTTATTGTACATGCCTTAAAGAAATGGAGACATTATTTGCTGCCAAATGAATTCATATTGTATTCAGATAATCATGCCTTACAGTTCATCAATAACCAGCCGAAATTGAACCAAAAACATGCCAAGTGGGTAGAATTTTTGCAAGGCTTTACTTTTGTGATAAAACACAAGAGTGGTAAGTCAAATAAAGTTGTCGATGCATTGAGTAGGGTAAGTTTTATTGTGCAATAATTCAAAGTGGGTGTTGTAGGATTTGAAGAAATGGTTTAAATGTACAAAGATGATGCATATTTCAAAGATATCTATGCAACAATTCATAATCCAATGGTTCGTAATAGAAGTCAGTGGATGAACTATCTCATTCAAGGAGGCTTATTGTTTAAAAGCAACAAGTTGTGCATTCTCAAATGTTCTATGAGGGAAAACATGATAAAGGAGAAACATAGTGGATGATTATCTAGTCACTTTGGACAAGATAAAACCTTTGCTCGAGTGAATGCTTTCTATTATTGGCCAAAAATGCAAACTAATGTGAAGAAATTTGTTGAGAAGTGTAGGATATGTAAACATGCTAAAAGAAGGAGTCAGAATACATGATTGTACCATCCATTACCAATACCAGACCGACCATGGGATGCAATTAGCATGGACTTTGTTTTGGGATTACCAAAAACCTAGAGAGCGAATGATTCTATTTATGTTGTGGTAGATAGATTTTCTAAGATGGCACATTTCATTGCTTTTAAGAACACTAGTGATGCAACATATATAGCTGATCTATTTTTTTTATAAATTGTAATATTACATGGATTTCCTGTAAGTATTGTGCCTGATAAAGATACAAAGATTGTAGGGAATTTTTGGAGAACCATTTGGAAGAAATTGGAAGCTAACCTCGGTTTTATTTTAGCATACCATCCTCAAACAGATGGACATACCGAAGTAGTAAACAGGATCTTGGGAAACATATTGAGAAGTTTAGTGTATCAAAATCCTAAGCAGTGGGAATTAGCACTAGCTTAAGCTGAATTTGCTTATAACGATACTCCAAATTGAAGTACTGGAATAAGTCCATTTCAGATTGATTTTGGAATGAATCCAAGAGGTGTGTATGCGGTCAGGAATTTGGGTAGACAGGAGACCAGAAGTGAAAAAGGTGAAGAGTTTGCAGAACAGATGTAGAGACTATAGGAAGATGTCAAAGGCAGATTGCAGGAAAGCAACACCAAATACAAACAAAGGATAGATATGGAAAGAGGAGAGAAAGAATTCCAAGTGGGAGATTTAGTGATGGTGTATTTGAGAAAATAAATATTTCCTACTACGACTTACAATAAACTGAAAATGAAAAAGATAGGACCATGTAGAATTGTAAGAAAGCTTTCAGCTAATGCATATGAAATTGAGTTACCATAAGGGATTGGAATATCAACTATCTTCAATGTTGCAGATTTGTATCCATGCAAGGAGACAGAGCTACAGGAGGAAACTACACGAGATGAAGTTCAAACTATGAACTGGGAAGAATAGATGCCAAAGACAGCTAAGAAAGAAGTGGAAGTTGTTTTGGAGAAAAGAGTATCCAAAAGAACCAGAGACAGACTTATTTCCAATATCTAGTCAAATTCAAAGGATAACCAGTGGAGGATGCTAGCTGGTTAACAATAGTAGAGTTGCAGAAGTATGAAGTAAGTCCTGAAACTTTGAAGGATGATTCTTTTCTTCCCCGGGAGTCTGATGCAAGATCATCCGGACTTATCCAGTAATGTGAAAGTTTGTTCACATGTTGTGGCTAAACAAGTTGAACTTTATTGACTGATTGGTCAAAATATAGTTTTACTGAGAGGATTTGATCTCTCAAGAAATGAATTGTATTTCATTATTGTAATAGTTAGAAATTGTCTTATTTTAGGCTCAAAGATAGGTTGTTAGCATAGGTGTGAGGTAGAGCTAGGAATTAGAAGATTTTCTATTAGATTGATTAAAATAGGGATTGATTTGTTAGACATAGTTAGAGTTATATCAGATTGATAAAAGGAATGAAAAATGGAATGAAAAGGGAGAGGATTGAAGAGTGGATTGAGCAGAGTGAGAGCAAGAATAGTGTGTGGATTTCATATGAAACACAAGTCATTTATTTTGTTGTAATCGGGACCAAGGCCAATACTATGTAACTCATTTATTATGAATAAATTGTTGTTGTGTGCATGATTACATATACATCCTATGGAAATCCTTGAGTGCTTTGTTTTCTTTGTATTAAGGAAGAGTGTTATTTCCTTTGTTTTTCTATGTTTATGCCTAAATCACAGAATGAGCAGAAGTCAGAGGCTTTTTTATATAAATCTTGTTGTTTTATTAGCTTTAATATCGACCGTTAGATCACCAATATCAGGTTGGTGGAGTTTATTACATCGTTTTGGTCCTGCAAGTGAAAACCCTAACTTACACTAAAAATTAGCACAAAACACAGATCGGATCCAATTCTGAATGTGAAATATTATTAGCGGGTGCTTATACCTTATTGGGTCTAAACGACTAATCAGAGCAGCGCTTTGAAGTGCAAGGAGTCTAGACATTGGGCATTGCGATTTGTGATCGGTCGATTCAATCATGGTCATTAGATCGTGAACTAATCACAAACATTGGATTGCGAAAGCAGTCATGCTACAACGAATGGTATTTCGAGCACCTTAAAGGTTGTAAGTTGTTTTGAAGGGTCAGCACTCGATACCATTGAACCTTTGACACATAGCCACGGAGGAGAGATAAAAAGCATTTATCGGGTGGTTAACCCCCGACTTATTGTCTCACCCGAAATCTCCGACAACCGTCAAATCTCATAGATCCAGATCGATGGTCACAAAGGATCAGCATGTTGAATTTTAGTGTATGATGAGACCGCCAATTTAAAAAGGTAGATTTCATCATTTTTGGTTGTTTTCAAAGGTATTTCAATTTAAAAGAAAAAAAGGCCAGGTTATAATTAAAAGGGAACCGCGGGGTGATTATTTGGGGTTTTCGTGAGTTCTGCTTCCACCTGCATCAAACATGTACCTCCATCCTAATATATTGGTAGCAAGCTTTATATTCTACTGCCATGTATGCAACCTTCTATGGTAGATTTGGATTATATATTATATTTCCCTCCAAAGTGTCACAATATATATTTTTAGAGACTAATTTTACACTATTCCACAACATAACTAACTTCATGTGTAACTTGACTCGCTTAGCTACATATTGAAGAACAAAGCCTTTTGTCAATTCTAAGTCATCTTGAGTGGTCGTCTATTTTATGTGGTTTAAGAATTCCTCTAGCTCATATCTCATATTATTTCTACCTTCACCTCCCCAACTGCACCAATGAAAGGTATTTTGTGTACTCACATGAAGGCCTCCAATCCATTATACATCCATAATTATGTTGACATAATGTTGGTTACATGATTGTTAAGCTTCTCATATACCTGCATATGCATACTTATCTCTTCCTTATCCATCTGATCTTTGTACCTATGTTTCTTATCCAAAGATGTAGTTTTCTTCAAGTACTTGGCTTCCCATTCCTAGATCACACCTATAGTTGCATAGGCTATATTTAATATTCTCAAATTCTATTGTGATCCTTTATAAACTTCATTATATGAAGGTTCCATTTCTTTATGCAAAGTGATCATTTCCTCATACACTTACTTCATTTTGTCTTCCAATGGTTTGGCCTCTTTGAGTATAGACAACTATAATCCTTCCCTAATAGCACTGGTGGAAGACATCCTTTGATTTTCAGCAAGTAGGTGATCAATATGTTTCTTTGCACTAGAAAATTCCTCCTCTAATTGTTCATTCCTTTGCATCATGAAATTTGTGTTCTTCTTTGTGGAAACTTCAAAAGTTGCATTTACTGAGCCAACTTCTTTAGGATTGGTCTCGATGCTTGACAAAATAACCTTCTATTTATGAATGGAAATAGGATGATCAATATCATCTGGCAAGTACATCCTTCTCTATCGCATGATCTTTTTCTTCAGCTAAATAAACATGAAACATGAGATGTCCATGATTCTATAAACAGGGGGAGGTGGAATCCCCATTTCACTAAAATGAAGGTGCCCTCCCATCATAGGAGTTGAATGTTGAATGTTTAGAGGTTCCATAATCATCTTCGTACCTAGTTCCTAGTTATCCTCTTGTTCATCATTATAATTCTAGGCCTCCAAACATTCCTCTAACTATGTTATGAACTCATCTTCCTATTTCCTCTTCCTTTCCTCTTCAACTTGTAGCTTTCTTTCCCCTTGATATTCCCCTTTTTTTATAGTATTTTCCTCCTATTGCTTCTTATAGGATTTCTCCTATTTTATTTTATTCACTCCTTCATTCTTCATGATCACATTCTCCTACTTCTTCTTTTCTTTCTCTTCTTTCTACTTATGCTCTTCCTCTTGCTCCATATTCCTAGCTTCCTTCAATTCTTTGCTTATCCTTTGATCCTTGAATGTGTTTTTGGTGCATGGATCAACCTTGAATTTGATGCTCGTCACTTCTTTGGGATCATATATTTGCTTCCTCTTTGGCTTGACACTAACCTAAATAAGACCTTTTTGTTGTGTCCCTTCTTAATCAATATCTAGCAAATGTACTATATGAGAACGACTTGCTTCATCACCTAGTGTAGCCACTCTAAAATAATTATGCCATTTCTTTGTCTTCTATTTACCTTCCCAAGAGTAAAAACATAAGGTGAAGTGTACCTCAACTTTAGAGAGTGTTTCATGAATGCTCTCCTAGGGTCATATCGATGGAATATTATCTCTCCAAACCCTAAGGAGGTTAAGCTCTTCAATCTCTCATTTTGATGTCTTTAGATTCTTTAATTCATATGTAACTATTTCCAAAGCAAGATAGGCTATGGGGAGTTCTTAGAACTATGCAACTACTGTGACAATCATGTGCATAGAATGCAGCCAAATTTTTGCATGAATTATTTATCCATTACATACTTTAGCATAAGATGTGGAGGCTTGTAAGTTTTGAGAACTAATAAATGTGCATTGAGAATATGTTAACCAATATGCAACTTACATAATATCTTGTCTGGCCCTATAGGTCATGCAAGGTGCCTCAATCTCAAATATCATCTGATAAAGCACCACAATGAAGTGATCAACTATATTCTCATATACTCCTCTATATCTAACTTATGAATGTAACCTACAGTAGATGTGGATAGGATATTGTTTCTTATTACATTTCCACTCTAGGCCTAAGAATTTGTTCCAAGGATAGATCCAGTCAAGCAAGAAGGGTGACATGTAGAACTGAGGTTTCTCACCTTGTGAAACATTCTTATCTTTTGCCATATTTTGTTGTAATTGGGGGGTTAGTATGTCAGACCATTTGAAAATATTTCCCTTAGAAGCACATGGATGGGCCATATAAACCCATCCTTCTTTAAAGAATGATGTGATTTCTTTACCATACAACTTGAAACATAAAGATATAAGCTACTGATAAACTTTCGTCAATGACTTTGTTTTATAAATTCCATTAAGCTTCTGGTAGAATTCACTCATCTCATGCCACCATGTCATGAGAATGTATTTATTAACAAGATTAGAATAACGAGCCACATAGTATTTTTAATTCACTACTCCTCTAGCATTAGAAGCTTGTAATAGGAATGAAGATCCTGGCGTTGATATGTAGCAAGTTTTTTGCCAATTGCACTATTGAGGATCATATTATTAGAATCTAGATGTTGTAGTATCCATCCTATCACTTTTAAACAAGGTAGAACTAGATACCTACTAGAAATCCCTTAGAATCTAGATTTTATTACATTGATCTAAACTTCCCTATCCTCTAAGTCCTATAGAAACTCCTCCTTAGTAAACTCTTTGAAAATAAGTTTCCATGTAAGGTGGTGGACTTCAAGAAGAAACATTGTATTATTAACAGAATGGGTACTTTAGCTCTCAAATTTTCCAGGACACCTTGGATACTACCTTAAGTAGACTCTATTGTCGATCCTAGGTGTGTAATTAGAGGCATAATATTGGTGGAAGATAAAAAATGATGGGCTCTATATTAGAAGTACCTTGAAATTGGAATTCACTTATGGAAAAAAATAATCAGTCCCACAAAATAACCTATTCTATATTATTTATTTTAAGAGAAAGAACTCACTATGAAGGGACAATGTGCTAGTTCTAAGTACATGAGAATAATCTTGAAGCAAGGGTGATATCACTGGCTACTAAAAGTGAAATTTTCACTAAGGCCAGGAAGAAAGACTTAGTTTGGTCACACACCACATTAGCAAGAGACATTGGTTCGATGCTTGGGCTCTGGTTTTGTCTAATGCACTCTTGTTGGCAAAGAAGGCCATCTTGGGTGTAGGTCATATCCATTAGTGGACAAGGAGCTGAATACTTACTCCCTAGAAATGTGCTTTGTGCTATAGGGAGGCTAGGAGATTATTCTTGAGCACAAGTCACATCTCTAGTAGACATAGGGTTGGAGACTACTTTCTGGAAGTGTGCTCTACACTTTGAAGGAAAGGCAAGATCTTTTATGAGCACAGGTCACATCTCTAAGAGGTAAGGACTCAATTTCTTAGTTTCTAGAAGAGAACAATGTGCTCATGAAGGATTGAATCATTGGGAATTGTCGCAAAACAAAAATACAAAGATCTACTCAAGAAAATCAACTAAGTGTTTAATAAGTGCAAGAAAGGGAACATGTGAATGAAAAGGCCAACATACACACTCATATATACAACAATAATCATGAATAGAATGTGAGAATCCTTTAGAATGTAAACAACACTAAAATAATTATGCAAGAACTAAAGTGACACTTGTAAGAGTGAAATTTCAAAGTGCAATAGTTGAGAAAGGTGAAATTACAATGTGTAGTAGTTGAGAAATATTTACATGGAAGATGACACACTTGCAACCAATAATGGAGAATTATCCTTGTTATCCAAAAGTATTTAGAGCTAAAAGAGAAATGATAAGTTTGTGGAATGAGCTCTTGGCCATGCTCTTTATATAGGGAGAGAACAAGTTAGGGTTTGGGAGCATGTTATTGCATGGCACAAATAATCAAGGGATAATAATAACATAACTATCACTGCAGAGTGTGATTGCACTTATTTTGTGGACTATTCTCTATATATATTTGGAAATAGAACAATCACTATCTCTAAGAGTTTTTCTCACACTTTCACTTGAAAATGTGCTCTCACCGTCATCAAGGAGTGCACTTTCACCATTGATAAGCAATGTGCTCAGGATGTCCATAAGAATGCTAGTATTTTTCTCAAGAAGTGTGCCCTCACTATCAACATGGAGTGTTCTCTACTTATTTCCAAGGAGTGTTGTTCACTATCTTTGAGAAGTTCACTAAGTCTATTTTAGGAAAGTGCGTTGTGAAGGGAATGACACTTCGACTTAAGAATGCATGGAGCACAAGACTTAGAGTTTTTAGGGAAAAACTTAAACAATTAGAAAAATATGTCAACACATGACTTTGATGACTTAAGATAACATTTCACATGTCATTGTGGGGATCCAAAATTTAAATGAAGGAAACATTTTGGAGGGTGTTGTAGCAACTACAACACTTGGAGATTCACTAGAAGAAACCCAGTTTCCCTATTTAGGTATATCCTTAAGAATGAATTCTAGGCTTTTGGAAATTATTGTATCATCCTATAGATCAAACTAGCTTCCTTACTTATCCTAGCTAAAGATGTAGTCTCTCCTATTCCTCTTGTCATCTTATTGTCACCATAACACTCTTCACATAACTAGTCAAACTTCAATTGTTTTGATTGGGGAGAAGGATTATATGAGTTACAAGAGTTTAAGATGTTATAGTTTTAATGTCATCTTTGGTGTTTCTCTACTACTAGTAGTCTTATTCTGTACCACAGCAGATTCAGTTCAAGGAATCACGGGCATTGCTTTACTGACAATAGGCCCCTTGAGTACGCCAAGGAAGTTTCTTGCCTCATCTCTATGAGCAGGAAAAGTTTCTCTTATATCATCCTTTATTTATTTTATCTTATTATGCTCATTGGAATTTTATGGGTGTTTATTTCACTAAGGTCGGAAGAGGGATCCCAACTTCCTTTATGAGCAAGAGACATTATTCCTTATTTTGAAGAGACTCTTATATATAACTTTGAAATTGGTTTGCTCGCTTATGTTTTCCTCCTTTACATTCTCTGCTTGACTATATTTAAACATTAAAATAAATCCATATAATTAGCCGACTCAAGTAATGAAGATCCTATGATATATATGTGCATCATAGATCTATTGATACTTTCATTGAAAACGAGTTGTATTTCTAATCTGAACATCATCGACCTTAAAAGATTCCTAGGCCCAAACAAGGAAGGAGACAAAAAGTTATAGAATCATTGTTAGATTTCACAATGCACATTTTTAAACTTTCACCACACAATTATAGACCTAAACATGACAATTTCACATAGGATGATATTTATGTACAACAAAGAAGAAAACATAAAATAGGGAAGGAAAAGGACATGACATAACATGAAATAAGAACGAAAGAAAATAGGAAAGTGATATGTGAAGACTTGTAAAGTGGATTTGCAAGACAACTCAAATGAGAAGGGTAATTCAGAGTGTAGGAATATGAAACGTAATGAAATGGAAGAGAAATAAATAAAGGTAAATATCAGACAAGATGCTCGTGAGATATTTAGAAAACCTATGTAAAGCAGATGGCAATATGTACATGATCGAAAATCAAGAAGACAAAATAATCCTAAATCATAATGCAACTATGAATAAGGTAAAAAAATCATGAAATCAAATTCCAATGCATCCATTTAATTTTCTCCAGACCTACGAGTAAAAAAACATAAGTAGTTAATGCCAAGATGAAACAATGTGGAGAAATAAACATGTTTACCTGAACAACCTAAACAAGAAGTTGAAGGTCCTTCATAGGAGCATGCTTGAGACTATACAAAATCTCTTTAACCAACAACCATAATCCTTCTTGTTGGTAAGCAGAAGAATTTGAAGCTATTCTATGTAGACTTTTTCTTCCAATTCTGCATTCAAAAAGGTCTATTTGACATCCATATGATATACCTTAATCCTTCCTAAACATGCATAGTCTAAGATTATCCTAATAGCTTCCATCATGGCCAATGGGGTAAATTTTTCTTTGAATTCTATTCATTCGACCTATGCATGTCCTTTACATACCAATATTGTTTTATTATTGGTTATCTATCCATTTTCATTCATATTCTTCTTGAAGAGCCATTTTGTACTAATAACATTTTTTTCCCTTGGCCTTGGAACCAATTTGCACGTGTCATTATTTTGAATTTGATCTAGTTCCTCTTCAATGGAATTTATCGAATATCCATCTTGGTTATCTTCCTAAAAATTTGTAGGCTCAATAGTGGATAATAAAGCAAGATGAATTTTCTCTAGCCTACCTTTTCAAGTTCCTATTCTTGTATTTACATCAACAATAATATGATTTGATGGATGATTCTTCTAGTATGAATTTTTGGGAGTTTTACGTGGTGCTTGTTGACTATTTCCTTGATTGGTTGTTGACTCCTCTTACTCTTCTCCCTCTTCTTCCTTAACATTTTCTTCTTTCTCTGCTTCTTGTGTTTCTTCATTCCATAAAGATGACGACCCTTGGTTTTTATTTGTTTCATTAAATCTTACATTACTATTCTCTGTGATCTTGTTGAGTCTCAAATTATAGCATATGTATGATGTTCTCTTTTGTAGGTACCCAAAAATATGCCTTCATCTACTTGAGAGTCAAATTTCATGATCTTCTTATCTTCCCTCATAATGTAGCATCTTCTCCCAAATAATCTAAATTGCTTAACATTTCATGGTTTTCCCTTCCATAGATAGTACAAGTCTCTTGTCACCATTCATTCTAAGAATTCCCCTATTAAAAATGTGCATTGTTGCCTACACTTCCTAGACCCAAAATACATCACCTAATTTTGAATCATTCAGTAAGATCCTAACAATTTATCCAATTGTTCTATTATTTCTTTTGATGGCTCCATTTTGTTGTGGCATCTTGGCTGTTGAAAATTGTCTCTTTACTCCTTACTCACAGAAGTGTTATAATTCATTAGATGTGAACTCCCCTCCATTATCATATCTTAGACATTTTATTTTAAGATCATTTTCATTCTCAACCATCTCCTTGCAAATTCCAAAGCATTTAAATTCTTCAAACTTCTTCTTTAGAAAGACAAATGTTATTATCTTAGTATAATCGTCATTCATTACCATGTAATATTATACACAATCCAATCCTTTCCTTCTCATGAGTCCACATAGGTCAATGTGTATAAATTTTAATGGTTTTAAATTGGAATATTCCTTGCTATTGAACTCAAATCGTATATGTTTTCCATGCTTATAGTGCATACATGAAATTCTAGCTCGTTTTGAAATCTTTGGAATTTCTCTCACAACATCCTTATTATTGTTTCTGACCAGGTTTTTGCAGTTCATTTGTCCCATCCTTTTATGCAAGAGCCAACACTCATCCTATTTAGCCAAGAAACAACCTTCTTTTCCAATCTCATCCAAGGTATATATGTCATTTGGTGTTCTTGTTGTTTCCACCAACCTACTTGATTTATCCCTTCCTATTTCACATTTCTTTGAGTGCAACAACAACATGTATCCTTGATCACACATATGACTCACACTTAGTATATTGTGGTTAAAATTTCAATTATTAGTATATCCTTTGTTGTGTATTTCTTTCTTTTGATCTTAATTGTACCGTTCACTGTGACCTTTGCAAATCCATAATTTATGAATGAGATTGTTCCATCGTTATCTTCATGAAGAGATACAGGTTTTTCATTATCCCCTGTCATATGAGTTGAGAAACCACTATTGACATGCCACACACTTTTATTTATTTGTCCTTTTAAAGCTATGGCACAACTTTCATTTTTCTTCTTCCAAACCTTTGGAGGAGCATTTACAACATGTTGTGGTTCCCTTGGAGAGGTGGTTAAGCTAAAATATTTACCAAGGTGTCCAAATTTGTTGCATTTGTAGCACTCTAATTCATGTCTCAACTGTCCAAATCTATTATAACATTATTTATAATCATTTCAAGATATTTTAGGATAATAATGCTCATAGTAGTTTCTATCTTGAGCATAAGCTTTGTAGTTTACAACCTTACATCTAAAATTATTGCAAGAATAACACACATAAACAAATATAGTTTGGTACCTAGGAGAATATCATTTTGTGTGGTATGGTTCTCTAGAGGCCTTCCTCCCATTATATATTCACTATAGCATGTTGATTTTACATTGGTCGACCTTGCGCCCTTTCTCTGATAAGGATGCTTTCCTCCTTGGAATCTTTAACTATGTTAGCATATTTGTTTTTGAGATACCTTTTCATTCACTGTGGAGCTGGAGCCTTTAACAGATGTGGGCTTGTATCATAATCTAGTCTTGTTACTGCATGATCTTTGACTACTGATATTTTCATCCAAACCATTGGTGATTTTTGGAAAATTTTGTTGGGTGTTATTTTTCTATGATTCCTTCCGTAGAGAGACAATTTCTGTTTCTATACCCTCTAACATGATGTTATCTTCCAACTCCTTCTTGAGTGATTCTTTTATTCTATTTTTCTCTTTCAACTATACTTTGACACCTAAGATAATACTTTCTAATTCTTCCATCCTTTTTTTTAGACATTTCGTGTGCTTATTTAGTTAACTTAATTTGGTTTCCAATGTCTCAACATTCTTTATACTTTTAGATGATTTAAGGCATTGATAAGTTATCTCTCATTATATACCTCATCTTCTTCTTCATCTTCTTCATCTTCTTTCTCTCAAGGGATTCCTTCGTACCATTGCCTTCCATGAGGAATGCCCTACCTGTGTCATTTTCAATGTTGCTATCACTCAATTCCTAATATGAAGAGTTATCTTCCTTTGAGTAGAAAATTTCCTTGAAGCATTTATTTTTACCTTTCTTCTTGTATATTATTTTATTCTTATTCATGTTCCTTGAAGCTTCCTATTCATCATTTTTATCTAATTTGTTGGCACAACGACACTTTGAAGAAAAATGACTTATTTCACAACAATTGAAATTTTTTAAGGGAATCTTACCTTTGTACTTGTTTGTTCCTCTTATTAGCTTCCTCACAATGTTGGTTATCTCTTCATCTGAAATTTCACTTGAACTATAATTAGGGCTTGGCTTGGATTGTTTCTTATTTTCCCCTACCTTTTTGAACGCCATAAAACCTACTTATCTTTTAGACAAGTTCTACTACTCAATTCTCATTATGTAGGCTATATGTATTCCATGTATCTCGTGCATGCTAATATTTTCTAGCTCCAATTTTTCCTCCAACATAGAGAATTTGGCATCAAATCTCATTGGAAGTGATCTTAGTATTTTTTGGAAAATTAATTTGATTTTCATTGGTAGTCCCAATCATTATATGGAATTTACTACTTCATTGCACAGAGAAAATAGGCTATCAAATTTTCATCTTCATTAATTTCCAGCTACTCAAATTTTCCTCTAAAGGTCTGAAGCTTGGCCTGCTCAACCTTTTTCTCACCTTCATATATATTTTTATAGCTTGTCCTAAACATATTTTGTAGATGTATAGTGCATCATTTTTTCATATATTGGTTCTGGTAGGTCATTCAAAATAAAATTTATTTCTTTAGCATTATTATCATAAAGCTTAGTACCTACATCATATGTTGGAGGAGTCGAGGATTATTTATATATAGTCATTATAGATTTCCATACATTATATCCTTATTCCTCGACATTATCTTTCATCCTTCCACTCCAAAACTCATATTTTTTTCCATTAAATACTGGAAATACAATCTTTGTGCACTCCAAGATGTCCCTTCTAGTGGTTAAACTTCTTGGTAAAGAACCTTCTCTAATACCAATTGATGCAAATATTGAGAGGATTGTCAATCAATATTTGACTTGCAATTAGATTATTATAAAAAGTTTAGAGCATGAACAAAAGAACATCATCTTTTCTTTTCTTTTTTGCTGAAGCAAGCACCGATCCTTCTATTTCATTAATTCAAAAGAAAAATTACATATTGTACAAAAAACCAATTCTTTTCAAGAACACGGGAAAAAGGAATCCCTGCCAATGACAAAGACACCCCACCCTACTACGGCGATCGCCCAACTTAAGAGAAGCAAACATGCAAAGGAAACAAGAATCCCCACCCACTAGGGAAGTTCTGAACAAACACACTCCCTGGAGCCGACAAACGACCACAGACATCCCCAACTGCGTAAAACCCACACCCTGCAAGAGAGGGAAAAGAAGCGCCAAACAGGCTGAATGGATAAAGCCCACCTGGCCCAACAAAACAATCAATCCCTACCGTTGATCTTGGCTGCTAGATCCAATGGCGAAGAATCATATCATGTAACCGAACACGCTTGAAATATAGTGTGCGATCGAGGGCAGTTTAAAAGTCAATAACTTTGCCATGTGTTTCAATCCCTATGGGATCGCTCCCGAAACTACAAACCCACAAACTTCTCATGAATCATGCGATCACCAAAAAATCGACCCAGGCATGGTTTTCAAGCCGGAAAGTTGAAAGGGGGAAAATTCCAGCTACCAGAAAAACTAATCTCGCTTTCTACCTATTCCTTCTACGGAACCTGAACCCGATACTGAGCTTGTTTGAGAAAAGACCCAGCAAATTGTCTTCTGAAAACCTAGGTACCCCATTCAACTGACTCCGATAGAGAATGAGACATAACTTAGCTTTCCTTTCTACTGAATGCATTCTGATAGGTTGTGAATATTCTTGCCGGATAAATCAATTCATGCTTGTCATCCTAGTCCAATAAAGAAACACTTCTATGTCTTCTGCAGCTTGTTCATTGCAAAGAGCCTTTAAATGGTTTTGAGGTATCTCCTACCACTTGTTCGCCATCCTGCAATCTGCATTGTTCACCCCTTGGTTGGCCATAAGGTCCGCTAGTTTATTGGCCAATCGTTGAACATGGTTGAAACTCACCGTTCGAAGGCCCTAGAGGTGAACTTGGATTCTTTGGTAAGCCAGATTAGTTTCCAGTGATTAGAGACTTTCTCTGGCCGAGTACCATAGTTGATTCTTTTCACAAATTTAATGGTAATCTCTGAGTCTAATTCAAAAGTGACGTTCTAGCCATGGTTTTGGATCAGAAACTCTAGACATTGTTCCAGAGCCATTAATTCTGCCATATTATTTGCCACTCTTCCTATATGGCAGTGGAAGATAAAGATAATACTACCCTCTTCATCTCTTAAAACTCCTCCAAAACCAACTATTCCTGGGTTGCCTTTTGAAGCCCCATCAATGTTGTATTTCAGATATCCTTTCGGTGGAGGTTGCCAGAACTCCTTCTTTGTATCCATAGCTGTGTCCTTTCTGATTAGTCATTAGGGAATAATCCCTTTCATTCCCAGTTGTCTGAGAATTCTCAGCTCAGACACAGAGGGGGGATTTTTGGGGAGATTGCAAACTGTGGTACTAACTGTCTCCCGGAGTTGTTTTAGGATTAGATCAAATAGACGATGAGGGGAAGACTTTTCATTCTTGAAAATTCTCTTATTCCTTTCTTTCCAAACATTCCAGATAATGAAGCTTGGCATGAAGTCCCAGGCCAGATTAAGGAACTGATTCTATGAATAGTTACCTCTCCTCTTGTTTAGGGTATTTGTGATACTACTTCTGTCCCTATCTGACTGATGGAAAATGGTAGAGAAAGAATCCCATAACTAGGCGGTATAAGTGGAGCTGATGAGAATGTGCTTCATATTCTCCTCCTGCTCTTCACAGAGATGGCATCTAGAAGGCCCCATAACACCGCTTTTCCTAATGTTGTCCCAAGCTAAAATTTTATTTTCATGAACCAACCACATGAAAAGCTTGATTTTCATCCAACCTTGGTGCTTCCAGAGGTGATGCCATGTCTTATCTGGAACATTGGAATCAAGCCCAAGGAGAATACTTTTAGCTTCCTTAAGATTAAAGGTTCCTTTATTGTTATTTCCCCATCTCAATTGATCCTGCCCCTCTGTTACTAAAATCATCCTTTGTTTAAGCAAGCTGCCAAGAGCCTCTGCTTTAATTTTAATGGGGTTATCATCTCTGTAGTCAATTTTTCTCCAGCTTCTCCACTTTGCAGAGGTCTGAGCAAGATCCCAGAAATCCTTAACTTTGTTTAACCCTTGGGAATCCGTTTCCTGCTTGAGGCTTACAAAATCCTCTGTTAACGGCATTGGTTCTTGTTGCCATTTGTCCTCCCAAAATAGTACAAGATCTCCGCTCTAATTTCCCAGAAGCTGTTATTTTGAACTAGGCTTCTATTTTCCCAGACTCTATTCCAGATGTGAGAGCCTTTTAAATTTCTAGACATTCTTATGAGATCATTAGTGTGCCAAGAGTTGGCATATTTCTCTTTCCATATCCTTTCCCACTAGGCTTTTGGCTCTTGAACCCTGCGCCACCAAAGCTTGGCTCCTAGAACTTTACTAAGAATCTCCTGATCATCAAAGCCTAGGCCCCCCTGGCTCTTGCGTTTACAAATTTTGTCCCAAGAGACCAGGGCCCATTTCTTCTTAGTTTCTTCCTTATCCTAAAGGAAATCTCTTTGTATGCTCTTGAATTGCTCTAAAACACCTTTGGGAGCTAGGAGGGTTGATAACATGAAAATCAGGATAGATTGCAGGACCGCCTTTGTCAGAAACAACCTGCTTGCTAGGTTCAAGACTCTGAAGGTCCAATTTTTTTACTTTGTCTTGCAATTTATTAAGCATCGGTTCTGAGATACTCTTGTGCATTGGTCTGGCTGTGAGAGGAATTCCAAAATACTTTGTGGGGAGGGAACCCCTTTGGAAGCCAAGAATTCTTGAAATGTTTCTCTGAATAGCAATGTTAGTGTTTAAGAAGAAGAATTTTGATTTAGAGAGATTGACTTCAATACCTATAGCCAAGGCAAATTCCTTCAGGATTTGATTGTAGGTTGAAGCTTCTTTGACTGTGGGGATTCCTTGCAGCATGGTGTCATCTACAAATTGTTGGTGAGTTAGAGCTTGACCATTATCAGATAATTGAAGACCTTTGATTTTTCCCAATGCCTTGGCATGCTTAATGGATCTTCCAAGTCCCTCCATCATGAGAATGAAAAGAAAGGGAGAGAGCGGGTCTCCCTGCCTAAGGCCTCTAGAAGGAATGAAGATCTCTGAGGGAGATCCATTCACCAAAATTGAAACACTGGAAGAGGTCACTAGACCCATGACCCATCAGACCTAGCTGTGGTCGAACCCAAAAGCAGTGAGAACCTTTTTGATGTAGATCCAATTAACTTTATCATATGCTTTGGCAATATCCAATTGCATGATCATCCTCGCCTGCTTTTTACTGGTAAGCATGTGGACCACCTCATGGGCTTGAATAATGTTATTTAAAATTTGTCAACCCTCCACATAACCTGATTGTCCCTCTGACACTAAAGAAGGAAGGAGAGGTTTTCGTCTGTTAGCCACTACCTTGGATATTATCTTGTAAACCGCATTGCATAAAGTTATGGGCCTGTACTTATCTGCAGTTTGAGTTGAATCTTGTTTGGGGATCAGGGAGATGAAGGGGGTGTTGAGGACTTTCAGGATCATTTTGCTACCCCTGGAATCCTCCACCACACTCAGAATATCCTGTTTAACAGTATGCCAACAAGCTTTAAAAAAATCCATATTGAAACCATCTGGACTTGGTGCTTTGCAATTTTGCATGTCTTTGAGAACCTCGCTGACCTCCTCTTCAGTAACAAGTCTATTGAGGTTAAAATTTTCCTCTGTAGACACCAGCTTAGGGATATGCTTTGTAATTTCCTTGATGGATTGATCCCTGTCTGCATTGTTTTCCTGGGTTATGTGTCGATAATACTGAACAAGCACAGCTTCAATATTCTTATGAGTGTTCTGAAGCTTCCCATTCTCATCCTTTATCATAGAGATTCTGTTATATGCTCTGTTAGCCATAGAGGATCTGTGGAAAAATATTGTATTCTGCTCTCCTTCCTTGAGCCATTGAACCATAGACTTTTGCCTCCAGAATGTTTCCTCTTGTTTGCATAAATTTTCCCATTCTTGGTGATGCTTATCAGCCTGATCACTTTTGACTTTGTCAAAGCCATATTTGATCAATGCCTGGTTGAGTTCCTGTATTTTGATTTCCAACGATCTTTTGTTCATAAAAATGTTACCAAAATCCTTCTTGTTCCATTCTTTCAGCCTGAACTTGACATGTTTTAGTCTTTTATGAAGGAGGTACATTTTTTAGCCTTGGAATTGCAAGTCTTCAGACCACCATTTTTCAATGTTACTGATGAAATCCGGGTGGGAGAGCCAGATATTCTCGAATCTGAAGGGCCTGTTCCTAAGAGAAACCAAACCCTTGATTTCCAATTAAATCGGCCAGTGATCGTGACCTCCAAAGGGAATGAATTTTGTTGTTATTTCTTTATCTGTAAGCATAAGCTCCTCTGATATCATGAACCTGTCTAATTTAGAGGCTACCTGTGCCTCACCTCCTCTTTTGTTGTTCCAAGTGAAAAGGACATTGCTCAATTTTGAATCAACCAATTTCATACCATCTATGAATGCTTGGAATGCTAAGGAGTCTTTGTTTAGCGCTCTCATGCCTCCTTTTTTTTTTTTCCGAAAGAGATTTGATCATATAAAAATCCCCTCCCATGATCCAAGGAATCCCATACTGTCTGTTCCTAAGATCAATTAGGGATTATAACAATTTGAGTTTGTCATCTATTCTTTCAAGACCACAAACATTTGTGACCAGGAAGGTTTCTGAAACCCCCACTGGTTCAATGACCACTGATAAGTAATTTCTAGATGCTTCTGCATCTATTATACTAATTTTCCGGGGATTCTAAAGAGCTAGAATGCCCCCCGCTGTGTTTTCAGCTTTAACCTCTAGGAACTCAAATCTATTGAGCCATTTGCTATGAATTTGTTTTATTTTCTAAATGGAACATTTCATTTCCTAAATGAAGATAATATCTGAAATTTCTTGTTTCATTCTATGACTAAGCATATTTTGTTTTCTTTTACTACCTAGACCTCTGATATTCCATGATGTGAACTTCATATTTAAAGATTTGTAAAGGAGTAATTGGTTAGGTCTTTCATCTTACCCGAGTCTATCATTAACTTTCCACAATTCATCAAGAGGTCCTTCAGCTTTTTCATGCCCCTCTTCTTTCCTTCATTTCTAGTAGCTAATCTATGAGTTGATTTCATTATTTTCACACCTTTGTATTCCTGCTTGTCAATGGTTTTTCCTTTATCTAATCCCATTTCTTGATTTTTCCATAAAAACAACTGTTGAATTTTGTTGCAGTCTTCTTGGGGTAGTGAATCTATCCCTCCCATGTTTCCCTGCATCAAGAACCCTTCCAGATCTAGATGTTCCTTGTCTAGAATTTCCTGAAGTTCATGGTCCTCCAGATCTGTTTCACTCTGGGTCATTTCCTAATCCATCTCTAGTTCTGTTTCACTCATTATAGTTTCTTTCTTATTGTTAGTCTCTTGTGTTGGGTAGTAGTTTTCTTCCTTTTCCTTTTCCTTTTCATTAGGGCCGTCCTCCATAGATTGGTCTTCATTTTCCATTTCTTCATTCTCTTCTAGTGCTTGATACCTATTTTCACTTGCCTTTTGACCCTCATTACGATGTTGCTTTAGTCCTTTTTTGCCGCCTTTTCGTCTACTTTTCACTTTCTGAAAGCTTTTTGTGTCCTTCATTTCCTTAGGTTTGCCCTTGTTGTCTACTTTACTAAGAGGGCAATCTCTGAACAAGTGTCCATGTTCATGCCATTTATGACATCTGAATGGGATATGCTCATAGTCTACAGTTTTCACCCATTCCTCATCAAAAACTTCCAGGATGACTTCATCCAGAAGAGCTCCTAATAGATCCATTTCTCAACAGATCCTTGCATAGGAAGTGTATTTGCCTCTTCTTGTGGCTTCCAAATATTTGACAAAATGTCCTAGTTTGTTGCCAATGGCAGCAAGTGATTCAGTTTTCCAGTAATCAAGAGGTAGAGAATAGAGCCTTACCCAGACAGGTACCGAAGTGAAAGTTTCCCGCTCTGAAAAAAGGTCATCATCCAAGGCCGCATATAGAGGCCAGCTGTTGCACAAAAGTAGGGTCCTCCTTCGAATATTTTGTCTTTGTCTTCGATGTTTGTGAACACCACAGTGAAAAATCCCTTTGACCCAAGATGAAGGTCTATACTTCCTTTGGGTTTCCAGTGATACTTGATCCATATCTGTAAAGCCTTTTCCGTGGGCCATAATCCCATAAATTTGCAGATTATGGCATAGGTCCCCATGTGTTCCCTGTGTGCCTGCAGTGTAGGATTGTTTAACACTACTCTAGGAGTGATCTCCATTTTGGGTCTGCATGGTCCCTTTTGTTTATTGTTCCTTGTTCCCTAGCTTTTGTCTTCTTCCTCCTTATCTTTAGTGCTGACATTTTCCTTGGGCCTGCCCCCATCTGTCTCCTTCTCATTATTACTTTTTTCTTCTTCCACAGAATCTCTGACTTTACCTAGAGGGGACTTGCCTCTACTAGCAACGACGCTCTTGTAGGAGGGAGGGGAGCTCCCTCCTCTGTGGTCCTCCATTAGGAGCAAGCACTGAACCTCTCCAAAACCCTGGATGTGTGTTTTTCTCCCGCTCCGCATTTTCATGTTCCAGTAATCAACAACACATCACAACAAGAGCACAAAACAAATTTTTAGGTGGAAACCCTTCCCAGAGAAAAACCACCAAATGTTTTCCTAATTTTTTTTGACAACAATAATTCTTCAACTCCAATGGAAAGCGAAGTCATCATTCCCTAGTACTCTAGAAAATAATTCAAGTTTATCAAGTATCTCCAACTCCTGAAAAGATCTCCCCACACCGTGTCATACCAACTTTAACTGGAAGGACTCTATAACACACTATTTTTATTAGATTGAACTGATATGATGCTTAAACAACCTACAAGCTCCAACCTTCTCTAGCACCACCCTTCTACCCTGAAGCACTTTCAGGCTACAACACGAAGGAGACTTCACTCTCTTGCATTGAATCAACCAACCACCATAAAAATATAGAGAAACTATTTGTGGGCTCACATATCATGGAAAATGATACACTTAAAATAATATTCAATGAAACCCTTATTGTTGATGTATGCTTTAGATATACAATGGAAACAAGACTTCTTCAAAACTATTGTAAAATTATGTGACAATGAAACATAGAAAATATCTATGCTACTTTTGTATTTTATGTTGATTGCCTCAAGATATATTCAATAGGATATGATATGTTGATGCCTCTATGCTTGTATTTGTTGTAGTTGGGGAACCTTATTCTCAAGACTTAAAAACAATAAATTTTGGAGATGTTTGTTGATGCCCTCAAATCGAATGATGCCAAAACTACACCAAAGAATATATTTTACATCATTGTTCACTAGTCTTATTCTTTTGTCAACCTTGTTTCTAAGTCAAGCTTCAGGATTATGGAGAAATATTAAGAATTCTACAAACCCTAGATACTGAAACTCGTTAACCAATATAGTGATGTGAAATAGACCCTACAAAACAAGTTCAATGAAGTTACTTTTTGTTATGTCGTGAATCTACCTCAAGTGATAAGAAAACAAAATGCTGCAAAGGAGCACCAATAAACAAAATCCAAAAATTATTCATAATGTATTAAAGAATTTTTCAACAAATAAAAAAGGAGAATAAAAATATTATCTTTGTAAAAAAAATGGATGACAAATATGGTGCAAGTAAGAGCTACAAAAAATTAATTTAATATGTTCTACAAAACAATTTCTTTATAGGGCCAAAGAGGTCAATATTTACTATTCAAGATCTGACCCTAAAAATTCTTCTACATATTAACAAAACACACACATGGCAGAAAGAGTATCAAAGATAAAACATGAGAGTATATTTATTATTAACAAAACATATACATTTATAGTACATGGTGTGACCGTTGGGTTCCAAATCCCAAGGTCTCTTGGACTTCCTTAGTCTATTTCACTTCCACACTAACCCATAGTGGATTAGGTGTACAAAATTCCCCCCCATAATCCGAAGGGTTATGTATGAGTCCAAGAAGAGAGTTGTAATACAAAATGTGCAAAAATGCATCGCAGCACTAGGCTGAATGTGCTCTTTAAAATGTTGGTATAAAGGGTAATGGCTTAAGGATGACCACCAACACTTGAATGCTTAGTGTAATTCCTAGAACTATTCCGAAACTAGCAATAAGCTGAAGTCTTTTGCTAGAGGAAATGCTCCTATTGTTTTGAAGAGGGAAACCTTCAACCAATAAAGGGAGGTCTCAACCCACATAAAAGGGAGAACTTCAACCCGAAAAGGGAAGTCTCAACCTGTGATGGTTTAAGGATGACCAACAACTCTAGAATGCTTAATGCAATTCCTAGAACTCTTCCAAAACTGGAAAGAAGATGAAGTCTTCTACCAGAGGAAGTGTCCCTAATTCTATTCCTGGAACTCTCCCAAAACTAGCAAGAAGATGAAGTTTTCTGCTAGAGGAAGTGTCCCAAATTACCAACTAAAGGCATGCTTAGGGGCATTTTTGTCTCTGGCTACAATTCTGAATCTGGTGTGGCAGGTTGTGGCTTAAGCTCGCTTGATGTGGCTTTGAAGCTTGTAGATGACCATCATTTCCCCCCTGTCAGATACAAGGTGAGATGATGGAGAAAACTCAACTGCAAAATTGTTCAATACTCTTGAACAAGTTCGAACATGTGACTGAAATAGCTTCTTGGCTATTGATGCCCATTGCCAAGAAGCAATACATCCAAGATGAATCTTTGTTCTTCCAGGAGGTTTGTTTCTTAAGCATCTGTTTGAAGAATGAATGGTTTTATGATAGTGCTTACATGGATGAAGATCAAAACAGTGATGTTTCATATGGCCAACTCAGTCACAGTGTTGGCATTTCACAATCTGTTGTTGTTGCTGCGGAAGAGGAGTAGAATCTGGAACAGTTGGAGATGAATTGTCATGTAGGAATTCAACGCTCTGAAACTGAATGGGCTTTGAGTACTCTGGGATGTGAAAGGACACGCCCTTGTCATATCCAAGACCAGTTATGTGCTTGTTGTGGACAAGCTCTTCCCAAGGTCTGATGATGGGCTTGGGAAGTGCAAACTAAATTTCTACATCTGTATGTACAACTGTTGCTTTATTTGGCACTGGATCTGAATGAACTTCAACAATATTGGCTTGCCATTAATGGGAGTTTGTTTCATTGTTCTGAACACAAACAAGTTTAGAATGATGACTCCATTATTGTAATTTTGCTTGCTGTAGCTAAGATTCAAGCTCCAAAAATTCAATCTTGTCATGTACATCTTGTAAACAACTATGAATATCGGTGAGAAAATCCTTGCTAATTTTGATTGTATTATCCACAGTAGAGAGTATTAGATTATCCAGTGACTCTAATATTGCACCAATTGGAGCCATCCTCAAAAAATAGTAAAACAATGAAGATCTCAACGCACTTGTTGAATTGAGTCTTCTGTGATCCATAAAATTTTTAAGAAGAGTTTTGGTGTAAATCACATGTAGAAAACCTTTGTCGATGCGTTTCGAACCAACTAGTGTGGTTCATCGTCAAGACAAGTTGAGGAGTCAGATCATAGCTGCAAGTTAAATAGGGAGAGCAAATCCTCCAAACGGCTAGGTGTGATCATTAATGGCTAAAAAAAAACGGCTAGATTATATAATAATATTCTAATGTTAATTATAGTAATATACTATCTAGTAAAAGTAACTAATTATCTTCTAAATAATTTAA